>JASVEL010008401.1:0-48498 GCA_032618575.1 Nicotiana noctiflora | reverse complement strand
AGTTCCGGAAAATATGCATGCTTTTCAAGTATAACAGTGAAAACCCAAATCTTCTACTGAAATCACCAAACAACAACAACATATCTAGTATTATCCCATATCGTGGCTATTGCCTTAAAGTCTCAGCCCCACATTCTCCCCCTACAGATGTTGTATCAGCTAATTATTCTTTTATGCTTGTAATATCTAATCAAGAGTTTGAGAAAGAAACTTGTGTGATCTATTGCACCAAAATAACTCCTGATTCATCAAATATGTCTAAAGTACATAAAATGTTATTCAGAAGCATTCTTGTTCCAACTTTTACGTTTATGAATTGACGACTACTGTATTACTTTATCGAATCCTATGATAGTAACAGAGCAACTCGTTAGTTTCTCTCTCTGCTTATGCCTCCAGTTGGAAGATTTGTCGATATCAAGGTTAACTTAAACTGAAATTTACTCTATGTCGGCCGTGATTGCAGAACACATAATCATTCTTCATAATCATTAGTTACTTATGCCAATATCTCTGTTGAATGGTCTTTATTTGGATTGTCTGTTCAGGTTTCATTCTTGAAAACATGCTAGAGCGCATCTCTGTAGCTAGAATATTACCATTCTCGAGAAGGTCAAGCATAACTAGGGATTTTAGATTGATTGTCTATAGAAGAATTATCTTACCGAATCCTGTGCCGACTTGTTTGACATGCAGAGTACATCTCATTTCATATTATTGTACGAAGTTGGATACTGAAATTGTGGCAATTTCAGGTTTGGCCTTCTAGTCTTTCAACTTTATCTGTATCCGTTGGTTGCCAAGTATTTTGGCCCTATCATCACTGCTCGAGTTGCAGGAGTAAACACTTGATTTCTACAATGTGTTAAAACTCTTGAATTCTATGACCATGTTTCCTGAAAGGCTTGTAATATGATCAGGTTTTATCAATTCCATTACTGGCGAGTTACCGATATATCGCTATGCTGTCTGGGATCACCCTCTCTGTGGTGATTAATTTTGCATCCATGATGAAGAATGCTTTGTCTATAAGTGGTTTTCTGGTGTCAGTAGTTTATCATACCACTCAATCTATTGTTGATTTGCATATAAAGTGCAAGATTATGCGTGAAATATGGAAGTGAATGTGAGGTTCTCACTCTTTTAGTGCATTTAGCATAGGAACTTTACTTAACCACTTGGTAGTTAACGTCTTAGGAGAATGCTTTTGGAGGACTTCTGTTTCTTGTCTTGTTGGGGAAAGTACTATTGAACTGTCCCATATGCTTCACCTCTGGTGAAGTAGGTAGAAGTTTTGTCTTCTTTTCAAATTAGTAGATTTTCTTTAGAAAAATGATAGGAAGAATCCAATAAAAAAAGGGAAATCTGTTTGAGTTGTGAACTAGTTATTTGTCACAAGAATATTATATGCCAATCATGTGGGGAGCAAAAGTTATATACTTGGACAATACTCTACATCCAAATATTGAAATTTATTGTCTCTAATTCAAACATTGACTTTGTATTGCCTCCAGATCTATATCATAACTGGGTTGTTCATATTACAAAACAACGCAGTGGTAAATTCATCTTGACTCCCTCCTTTAAAAGCTATATCTTTTAATTGTCAACTGCAGAAGCATTATATTGTCCATGAAAACTTTTGTAGCTTAATTCTTTCTTTGAAAAGTTAAGTGCTAAATTCTCACTTCAATCTTTATTTGTTTAAGTTTCCAAATTCCTAATTCCTGGTGCTGTGTGGTCACTGTTCCGTTTGTTAATCTTAACTAGTAGTCATACCCGCGCGATGCGCGGTCGATATTAAAAAATATGAATTAGTTTAAATTATGATCGGGGTTATTTGAACATATTAGATCGTATTATTTTATAAATTTTAATTGTCATCATATTTGTCAATATGATATACCCAATAATAAAATCTCTATTAAATTAAATGTACTTATATACAACAACAATAACAATATACCCAGTATTATCCCACACCGTAAATTCTGAGAGGGTAGTGTGTACACAGACTTTACCCTCACCTTGTAAGAATATTATATTACCAATATTTAGTATTATTTGTTAATAGATATTTTTATTAGCATATTACGTTGTTTAATATTTTTATATGCTACTATCTTTTTGTAATTTAATAGAAGATATATTTTATTAATATAAAAATATATTTTTATTTAAATTTTATTCTTTTGTTCTCAGCAATATTATTTGCATTTTAATGACTAAAATATGTATTAAACTAAAGGGACTAATATATTTTTTGTTCGATTATGTTGGTAGTTAATAATTTAGACTTGGAGTAGTTATGTTTTTCGAATTTTTAGGTTTAACAAAGCATTTAAAAAATTATCCATATTGTAGTAAACAGAATTGGAAGATTAAAGATTTTTTAATCTTTTATTTATTTTAAATTATTTTTGAATATCGAAATTTTTTGGAGGTTTGTTCCTAAAATTTGACACTTGTTGAATTTTGGTGAAACTTGGCATTCTTGGACTTTTTTGCTATTCTTATTCTCTATAATAACATAATATAATATAATAATAAATAAATATAATAATATACAATAATTAAAATATATATTAGGAATAACTACTCCCCAATTTGAAGTGGTAACTTTTTTTCTTATTTTTATTTTTTTATAGATATTTAAATTTAAAAAATAACTAACTATTAACTAAAAAACTAATTATGCCAAGTGGGTTTTTTTTGGGCTGCCACTTGGCTTAAGGAGTGGGCTTTGTCCTCTCTTTTTAATAATATATAGATTTGTATGTTATTAGCAACTTTTGGGGTATATGAAGAAAGAAGAACCGACAAATTGATCATATCCACTTTTTGCTTTACCTTTTGGCTATTATTAGTTATAAAGTGTTTTAATGTAAAACACAAATGCATTCTATTTAATTATTTAGTAGGTTTCTGGCATTCCCAATTAATACGTATGATGCATAGAGTAATTGATCTAATTAGCAGATGTTCCTATGAGGAAATGCTTAGTTCTTTCAATTTGCATGCCCAAGGGTTATTGCATAACAATTCATTGCATCATTCCGAACCTATTTGCTTCTGCAGATTTTCTCATTATGGTCTGTGAGCCCCAGAAAGTTTGGCGGCTTAAATTATTCAACTGCTGATGTTGGTGAAGTACTATCATTCTTAGGTGCAAGCCAATCTTCTCATAATTTCTGTTCTTTTTATGGATAGACGAATCTTATTTGACATTTCTTTTTCGAATTAATCTCTTCCCTATTTTTTTCTTCTTCTATTCTCCATCTCTAAATGAGATTTGGAAGAAGCGCCTTGTTATAATGCAATGCATCAGACAATCAATTTAACACCTTATGAAATTTGGAATCTTGTTCTATGAAAAAATAGTTTGATACAATCCTTTCAAATAATTACTGTTAGACCTAATAATGCTACGTAATGAATTTACTGTAAAACTTAATAAAGAAACATGAGTATTCTCTGTGGTTTACTAGTATCAGGCACACCGTAGGCTGTCTCTGTGGGTTGCTCTGTCCAGGTTTGATACCTACTTGGTTTGGGTGATCGACATCCTAGTAACCTCATGCTTCACCGATACATGTACTATATACTTTTGCTATTGCATTTTCTTGCTGATGACAAAAGTTCTAATATATTTATGTTCGTCATACAGTGGGAAGATTCTGCATATTGACTTCGGAGATTGCTTTGAAGCTTCAATGAATCTGGAGAAGTTTCCAGAGAAGGTAAACTCTTATATTCAAAAGATGGCTTTCCAAATTGTTCTTTCTTAAGGGGAACTAATAGCTTCCTAACAAACTTTTATGTATAGTTTCCCTTTCGACTCACTAGAATGCTTGTAAAAGCAATGGAAGTTAGTGGT
Source organism: Nicotiana noctiflora (assembly GCA_032618575.1). NCBI lineage: Eukaryota > Viridiplantae > Streptophyta > Magnoliopsida > Solanales > Solanaceae > Nicotiana > Nicotiana noctiflora. The sequence goes on along the minus strand of JASVEL010008401.1, from coordinate 44,621 downwards.
ATAGAGGGAAATTAGTGGTATAGTGGTATAGAGGATGGAGCTATACGAATATATGTTGCACTATGCTGCTGCAAACTAGTTGCAAATTCTTTCTTGGCGATGTCTTTTACCCAGTTTAGTCCTAGTAGAATCAATCATGCCAGTGGAAAGCGACGTCGACTCGTTGAAGAGGTTTGCTTTTAAACAATGTCTCCTGGTATTATATGGTTCCCTGGTTCGTCACTTCTTAATTATCTGCGCATTCAAATACATGCCTATGAAAAGAATCTATGCCCTAATATCTGTATAAGGATGTTTAATTCAGTTTTATGAGTGGCTTCAATAATATAGTTTTTCTATCAATCTCTCAGCCAGTTTATCCCCCTTTTGTGAAAGAGGTGGCACACGCCTCTTTTAGTGGATTGAGTTTTGGATGCCTGCTACAAAGATTAGCTAGGTTTTAGTGGTTGGACTGATTCCAAGTTTAGCATATGTTACTTACTCCATCCATCCCAAAAATTGTCCCACTTTCTTTTCATTAGTCAGCTAAGTCCAATGTTTGGCACATGCTAATTGCTTCATCCCAAGAACTGTCCTAATTTCTTTCCAATGGTCATTAGTGTTTGTATAGTGTGTTGTGCAACATGTGATTACTGTTATCTCTTCTTTGAGCCATTACTCTATAAATCATATTTCAATGTCATTTTTGTAAGTTCGTCCAAAAAAATTGGTAACATATGATTTCAATTTACTTTACACTCTAGACTTTCTCAATATATGATTATAATGATGGTTTTAGACAACGGTAGATTCACAGGTTCTCTTTGTTTTTTGTTTTAGACTTTGTTTTTTGGTTCTCTTTGTTTTTTTGTGCTTTCTTACCGAACGTCGATTGATATTAGGAAGGGTCTTCAAGGGTTGGCATTTCATGAAAGAGAGAAATTGTATAGCTCTATGATGTGCTTTTCTGGTGGTGTCTCAAGTCATTTGGTCTCTATGGCAGATGGGTATGGTTTACTGGGATAAATTTTCTCAAGTTCCTGGATTCTACCATTTTATCTCATTCTTTGTAGTGTGACTAAAACTTTTTAGTATCTCTGTATTTGTTTGTAGTCTCATGTTTGGCCGGATCATATAATTAGCTAGCCATTGGGGTCATTTCACTTGGTAATCTTAGTTCGTAGTGATTCAAAATCTTGTTGCAGAAATAAATCTCCTGAAGACTGTCTATAAACATTCAGCAGTTTCTCATGTTAAGTGTCTTTTCCACTTGGTGGATAAGTACTCCTTGACATTATGCATAATTAAGGTTTTTATTTCCGGTCTTCTGCATGGTGATTTAGGAGTCTTTTTTAACTGAGTTAATTTTTATAGGTTGTGCAAAAACTTCTCATCACTGTTGTTGTCGATGCTGATGCTACTGTTCGGCATCCAATTTTTTCTTCTCTGTATGCTGATGTAGGATTTGATGAGTTTCTGGCTCAGGCTGATAGTTTGACAGCTATATTTGACACTTTAAATGACGAGGTATTTAATTCATGTGGTCTGTAGTTATTAGTGTCAATCTCTTCAACGTGTTGTAATTGCCTGCTCAGATGACGCCGGTGTTATATGCCTCGGTACATGGATAAAACAACTTAGCACATACATCTATGTTACAGACTAATTAAAATTCTCGTTTTCCCCCAAACAAATCTATGATTTCTCTTTCTCCATATCACCCACCACGTAGCAGCTGTTAATTCCAGTTACTAAGTACTTGCTGATGCTGTTCTTGTTTCAATCTTTGTCTTAAATTTTGGAAATGGCGGAAAATGCTTCAACTGTTTTCTAATTGTATCTTCGCTTTTGATTTTATTTCCTTGTTTTCATGTGATTCAACTCTTCAGCACTTCCAATATCATCTCTCTTTCCATTTCTTTATTTCATGGTAAGATTAATCTACTCTTTTTTCTGTTCTTTTATTTCAAGTTTTACGAAATACACATGCTTTTAGTGAAATTTAGATATTTTTAATTTGATTTGCAGAATTGGAGTGAGTCTACTCAATCCTTATAATAAATGTTAAGATAATTGCTAATCTTAGTGACTCGCCTTAACAAGATGTTTGTGTAAGATCGTCATTGTAGAAATTTGGCCGAAGTTTGGCTTTCTATATTGTAGATTCTGCTACTTGCTATTGGTCTCCTTTGATCTTTCTTTGATTGCATATCACTTTTGTTTGTATAGTTATATTTTTTAACTACTGTTGAAAATCTGATAGTAAGATTGAAGTCTTAGCTTATTTGATAGTATCACATTTACATGCATGCAATTGTGCATGACACCCTTCTTGTCAAGATAATGTTTATGCTATAGTGGCAATCATTGATTTACTGATTTTTGCTCATGTTACAGATAAGAGACTTTCACATTGCAAAGAGAGAGGAAGATATTGGTTCCTATGCAGGTTATGTGGGTAAGCTTATTTCATGCCGTAATTTGTATCTTGATATTTAATCAAATAGAGTCTCTGTCAGAAAATGCTTATAAATTTCCTGAAATACTCAAGGTTCTGCATATATGCTTGGAAGAGCTTTAACATCTGTCTTTTGGGGAATAGTGGCTGATCGATATGGACGAAAACCAGTAATAATTATCGGCACTTTCACAGTGTATGTCTAAACTTTTGTAGGAATGTTTTCGTTTTATGTTTCATTCATTTCAAATTATACAAGTTTATACTTTTTGCTTTGATTTGGCTTCAGGGTTGTTTTCAATACTCTTTTTGTCTTAGCATCAACTTTTGGATGGCAGTCATAACAATATTTCTTCTTGGAAGTTTAAATGGTTTGCTTGGACCAATAAAGGTATCTATCAGTTTAATACCATTATATGAATCAGTACTGCATCATCAGCTTTTATGTTAAGATACTTTCCTTCCATGTTTAGGCATATGCTGCTGAAATTTTTCGTGAAGAATACCAAGCACTGGGAATGTCAACGGTAATATGTCCTTCTCAGTTCTCGGTGATGCAAATGATTTCTCCATATGACAGGATTGTACATAATGCAAGAGCGACAGCAAAATGGCAAGAATGCAATTCCGAATGACCATTTAGACCGTGGCTTTTATAGATTTTTCTTTCCTTATATGTTTGAATCTTTCAGATTAGTACTGCATGGGGCATTGGATTGATTATTGGTCCAGCTTTAGGAGGCTTCCTTGCCCAGGTATTTATTTTCTTACTTAGCTATTTCCTTTTTGTATTCCTTCCTTCTGCTAGGGAAGAGAGTTAGTCATTTTATGATAAACTGTAAGATGCATTTGCTAAATCTAGCATTGCCAAAAAACAGAATTTTAAGTGGTATTCTTTTCATATGTAGAAGAAATTTCTTAGGCTTGAACTCTTCATGTTTCTATTTTTAAGTATCCTCTGCAAATCTTAGCAAGAGAATCTCCTTTAGCTTTAGACAACATACATGCCTGTTCTCTAAGTGTTTTTATATTGTCTAGCCTGCAGAGATATATCCAGCCATATTCTCAAAGGATTCTTTATTTGGAAGGTATTTTGCCCTCTTTCTTTTCATATTGTGTATCTTCTTCTGTTGCTTGAAGTGCTCCTTGGCTCCAACATTTGATATTTTTCTACAGATTTCCCTACTTCTTGCCTTGCCTCTGCATATCACTGTTTTCCTTGGTCGTGGCTATTGGTTCATTTTGGCTGCCGGTAAATCTATATGATTATGTTAATTCCTTTAATTTTGGGTCTTGTCAAGGAACACACTGTTTCTGTCAAATCTTGTATCCTTCTGGTTTACATGAAAGAGTAAGAATTTCACCTCCGGGGCATAATTGAACTTTGCATAAATTTTTAATGGATAATGATTACGTATAGTTTCAGATATTCATTTACTTTATTGTTGAGAGTGAGATTTGTCTAGCCAATTTTTCCTTTTGATCCTTCCAAGTTGTTTTTCAGGTTTGGTGCATTCGGTGATGCAGGATGGGGTAGGGGCAGGTCTAGTTGCACTTCAAACTGAATCCTAGAAATTGAGGTTTGTTCTTATTGTTTCATTGTTAGAGTTGGGAGCCTATAACATATTGAAGGAGAGGAAAAGTAAGCCTCAATTTGGTAAGTGGAGGATTGAGTGGAAAGTTTGTTGCCCTTACATTTTTGGGACCGTATTGAGTAGGATAAGGAGTTGCTATAAGAGTGCAGTTCTGGTGTTTCGGGGATGAATGAACTCTTAATCATTAAGGATTCAACTCTTCATCTTACCTGGTTTCACGGACCACATCAGTCCGCGTGTCTTTCTCTCTTTTCTTTTTGACTGTCAGGTGTCTTCTCCAATTTCTCAGTTTTAGCTGAATTGAAAAATTGTAGAATTTTCATCCCAAAAGAAAACCTTTTCCGCTAATAAACATAGGATATAATCACCGCATCATGATTATGAACACACCTCTCTTTTATCAAAAAAAAAAAAAGATATGCATCTTTTTAGTTTGACATCTAATTGATTGCACGGTACTGTAATTGCAATGACATTGTTGAAACAACTTTCTTTCATCCTTAGGAATATCTCAGATCCTCATTGGTTTATGTTTTATGTTGATATCTGCTCTATTGTTTTCTACTGCATGGTAACTATGAAAATGAATGTGTCGTCTCTACGACAAGGAGATAAGTGTCTCTTTTAGAGTTCTGCATACAAATCCTAGGCTCATTGGCTATTGGAAGCTGAATATTTCAAAAAAACTCTGAATATTTTTCGAGCTTGATAGCTAAGATTGTAGTTTTCCTTTAATGTCTTGTAAATCTCAAAATGTTGATCTTTATCGTGGTTATGTGTTTTCCATGTGATATCTCCAGGTTGTTCGCTTCCGCTCATTGGAGAAACCCAAGGAGGATGATTTCAGTCTTGAGTTGTATGTATCTGTTTCAGTAAGTTTGGTGAAAAGCTTTTTCCTGTATTGTCTGACTCATTGATGATAAGCAAACTCCAGGTCGAAGCAAAACAACTATGATGAAGTAGTTGAAAGATTGGCTCGCCATCTTGGCTTGGATGATCCATCAAAAATAAGGCTTACATCACATAATTGCTACTCACAACAACCAAAACCTCAGCCAATAAAGTATCAAGGAGTGGACCGTCTTACAGAAATGCTTGTCACATCCAGATGCTGAACTGAGATTGATGGAAGTTTTCTACCACAAAATTTATAAGGTACCATTTATGTTGCATAACTTCTGCTGTTTTTGTATCTTTTGAAACAGATAAAGCTGCTATTGAAGTAATTATACATAACCCTTTCTTTGTTTTCTAAATGATCTTCCAATCTTATAAGGTTCTGTGCATGTGTACGTGCCTATGCATACAGACATATATTACAGTTCAACACACATAAATACACATAAAAAGACAGACAACCAACACAAACGGTTCCATGCATTTTGAAGTAGATAAAAATTCATGAAAGGACATGCAGCATCGTGCTTCTCAGTTTTGCTTCTTGGTAGCGTTTCCAACATATCCTCCATATTTATTTTGTTTCCACATACTGAAAGGATTGAGAACATAAATGATCAATACTGGACCTTGCGTGCAGAGGAGGTACGCCAAATATTCTGTTGTTGGTTTCCTTTATTTTATGCAGAAGAGCAGTTCTGATTTTGTTGGGATATGCAGTTAGGGGTGACTCTGCATCTATTTTAATGTTTTAGTGAAATCTTTATGATCGTCTCATTTCTTCCCAACTAGATCATCCAGTATACTTTGATGGAATAGTTATATGGGCTCTCACTCTCGTTGCTTTAAATCTGTTCAAACCAATCTTAGATGTCGTTGATATGCCGTAGGTGTGTTTCGCTTACTATAATTGCTCTACCCAATGCAAAAGCTGGCAAGCATGAGCTACACATCATTCTTTGTTTTTGATAACCGCGGTGTCCGGGCCACACATTTTCATTCTGACAATAGGAAACTTGTGCTTTTCTATTTTGGGTATCGAAGAATTTATCTAATTTCGGTTTGGGAATTTAATTATTAGGTTTTATTATTCCGCAAACCCAATCTAGATATCAAATTCACAGTCCTGGGGTGGAAATTGGCAGTTCAGTTGCCTAAAAAAAGTTGCACAAAGAATGGTGTTTCCTGTCAAAGATATCTGCAGAATCATGTGCCAGTTGATATTTTTATGTGTCCTTACCAGAAACATTTGTGAACATCATGAAGAAAAAATTGCAATTAAGTGTGACAGTGTGCTAATGAAGCAGCTTCTATTCAACCGGACAAATGTCTTTCTGGAGAGCTAGTCCCTTGTAAATCATTAATGGGCAGCTGTACTCTGGGGAGATTAGTGTGTTGATTAAGGGAAGCAGGGGTGATTAGGGGGTTGTAGTCAGAACTCTTTGTGGCTGGAGAAGTTAAGGGTCCTGTTGATGGACTTAATTTTGAATTTTACTGACACGAATGATGAGGTTTTTGTTGTTAGTTGTTGCTGTCATATTTTGCGAATAAAGTGTGTACTGGTGGATGACTGCACTTCTTTCCCTAAATGTTGTGGTGCTGCTGTGCGGGCTGGGTTGAGTATCTGTGGTCCAGCTGGTCCAATAGGCTTTGATTAGGTCACTGGTGTTGTCCTGTTTATTTAAGTTTATAGCCTTCAGTTAGAGTTCTTCCAATAGTTGAAGGACATGTCTTAGATGGTTATCTAATTGATGACAAGCTTTTCTTATTACAGATCCCCGAAGAGGAAAAAAACCTGGGTCCTCATGATCGCTTGATTCATGTTTACCATTTTATGAAGGGCACAACTCAAAATCAAGCAGTAAGTACATGTGTAGAAATTGAAAAGTGCTTACGTAGCAATAGTTACAATCAGTGTATACGGGTGGAAGTTCTTTTCTCAATTAACTATTTCTAATTCCATTCCCTTTGCAGCACGTACAAAACTTTGGGGAGCCCTTTTTCCTGGTTATTCATGAGGGTGAGACAAGTTAAAGCCCGCATTCAGAAAAAATTGCAGGTTCCAGATGAGGAGTTTTCTAAGGTACTCAATCATTCTTGCTTTGCATTCTTGTTTCTATAGCGAGTAATCTTGGAAAATTTCTCTATTCACTTTTAGTAAAGAAGATACCTGTGTTTTATTTATTTTACTTATTTACATGTTCTATTTTCACTATGCAGTGGAAGTTTGCGTTTTTGTCCATGGGCCGTCCTGTCTATCTCCAGGATTCAGATATTGTGTCCAATCGCTTTCAGGTATTTGCCCTTTTTCTTTCCTACTTCTCCTTCTTGACTATCCGAACCAAGTAAACATTCAGAGTGATTCGTCTAGGGTGTAAGCAGGGTTGGAGTTTTCAAACCGCTAATTGACAATTTTGAGGTACAACCCTTTTAATTATAGTAATGGATAGAAATTTACATGGGCTAATACTGAGATGTGGTTTGAATGTGATTTTGTCTTAAATTTTAGCATCTCCATTTACCGAGTTCTTCATCTTTTTTTTTCTTTAATCTCGCTTCCAATATTTATTATCATCTCCATTCTCTTGCTTCATTGCTCAATTCTCTGGTTCTGTTGTCTTCCTTCTCCCATTATAATCTGGCCAACGTTTTGTGCAATTCCGAGCCCTTTCCATCACTCCATCAGTTCTTCTTTCCACCAAGAGATTGGAAGGTGCAACTCAATAGAGAAAATTGCTTTCTTCTTGTGTTAGTCTGGAATCTTTAGGCTTGAATTCATAATTTCATCCAGATAAAAAAGTTCCTCCAATTTCATCCATCAAAATCCTAACTCGAAAATTTTCCAAATCTTCTTGGATATATACAAAATCAATATTTAATCCAGTTTAACTTCACGATTTTAAGGTAAAACTCCATTTTATTCCATTCGGTAGGCTTTTATGTAACATTTTGGTTTGTTAATTTTTCGTTTGATTTTATAAATATTGTTCTGCTTTAATTTTTCACATCTTGCGTTTTGTCTTGAAATGGTAAGGTTTTATTCATAAACAGTACTGACAATATGCTGGACTTATGTACATCAAGTATAATCCTATCTGAATCCATAGGAGCTCTAAGATAGATTCAGCTTCATTTGCAAGTTCCATTCTACACGGCTAAACCATAAGTAAAACAAAAAATATCTTGAGTTGTTTCTTGATATTCCATCGAAAATCTTGGACATAGTTATTTGTAACCTTGTATCCAAAAGATGATATCAAGAAAGACAGCACAATGCTAGATACACCTTAGTTTCACGCTAGAAAGAAAAGGTCAATGTTCGTTTTTGACCTTTTTCCTTTTCTCTTTTCCTGTTTTTAATATTTATCATGACTAATCCTGTTTGAAATCATGTCACCAGATAAACGTGACCGATCTGTTTTATATACAAGTCTTCTCCTCTAAGCTTCTTGTTAATTACACTTGTTTATTTTCCTCCTCTATATATTGAGAGAGATGGAACAGTCCTGGATTTAAATTTTATATCAGACCATCTTGGTGAACCTTTGGTTTGGATAATCATGGGCATACCAGGTTTGTTTTTGTGTATTTTCATTCACTTTGCCAGTTTCATTTGTCTATTGAAGGGTTAACAGAGCAGTTCTCAGTGCTTCATATTGACACTGATGTGGGTGTTTGTTTTGTTTATGTAAAACTCCGCTTTAAATGTATATGCATTTAAAGCTGATCAGGAATGAGCGCATAATGAGTACAAAAAGAAACGTTGAGGTAATATCAAATTTCTGACAATTATTTTGGATGTGTATTCATGGTCTTACATTTTCAATTTGATCAGTGCTTATGTGAGAGCTTTCATTATTCTCAAATTCATGGCATCTTACAGAAGTTCTTCCTCTGTTATCTGCAACATATTCTTATTTTTGCAGGTTTGGCAAGCACTTTTAGCTGTGAGGGCACTTGTATTGCCTTCTATAGAAGACATTGAAACATGGATCAAGTTTGCATCACTTTGCCGGAAGAATGGCAGAATTAGCCAAGGTAGATCTACATTGGTTAAACTTTTACAGGTTACTAATATATCCCTATGGGTTGTGGACGGAAGTGTGCTTTATTTTGTGGCTTATCTTTCTTGTTATTGCTCTATTTGTGCTCTGACTTTCTATGATTCTTTTTTGTCCTGCAGTTCGATCCGGAATCAACTCCTGCAACTGTGCGGTATCATGTTCCCCCTCAGGTGATGCTAGCATACTTAAAGTACCAATGGTCAGTTGGCAAGGATCATAAGCGAAATGAAGCTTTTGCTAGGTTGCAGGTATTGCATTTCAGAGATGAAATTACAGTCACATACCTGTCACTAGACATAAATATCATGATCTTTCTCCGTGGTCTGTCTCATGTATTTAAATATGATGTTGAAGGACCTTGCCATGGACCTCTCAAGAAAAGCAGCTCTTCAACCAGTAATGCAGAATGGATTAGGTGCTTCTTCTGGTGTGCCACTTGTTGCTCGTGTATATCTTAGACTCGGCACTTGGAAGTGGGCACTTTCTCCTGGTTTGGATGATGATTCTATACAAGGTAAAGCGTGGACACTCCACAATCCACTCCCCTTCTCAAAAAGAAAAGATAATAAGGCTTTCTTCTTGGTGGTGTGACATCCTAATGATATCATATCTAACTTTGTTTCTTGGATAATATTGTCTCTGTCAGAATTCTTAGTGCATTTAGAAATGCTACTCACTGTGCAACGAAGTGGGGAAAGGCATGGCATACATGGACACTTTTCAATACTGTAGTGATGTCTCATTACACTCTGAGAGGTTTTGCAAGTATTGCTTCACAGTTTGTTGTTGCTGCCGTAACTGGTTATTTTCACTCTATAGCATGTGGAGCACATGCTATAAGGGTGTTGATGATAGTTTACAGGTAATTTTCGTATCTACAGCTAATTTAATTCAATTGTTCTTAGAAGACTACCTTGTGTGATGTTGAGGCGTCGTTGATCTGCCCTTGCTGCTAAATGTCCTTTTTTAGCTTAGTGTTTTCTTAGCATTTTGTATCCTTGTGACATGGTGTCCTTTTCTTGCTTGCTTCTTGCTAACTTTTTAGCTCATGCAACTTTTGGACAGGTTCAGCTGGATCAACGTGTTGTATTGAATTTAATTTTCAGTACTGAATCATAGTTGCCTTGTTATCCAGCGAGCCTTCCTATTAGATTCACTAATGTTCACCATTGACTTTTTTGTTACATTACAGTTTTACTTTTCTAATGGTCGGGTTTCTGAGTTTCAGGATATTCTTCGTCTTCTTACATTGTGATTCAACCATGGAGCTACTTCGGAGGTCCAAATGGCATTGCAGAAAGGATTCACACATGTTAACATCAACACATGGTTGGTTGTGTTACCTCGGATTATTGCACGGATACATTCAAATAACCATCCTGTCAGAGAACTGATACAATCCTTGCTAGCGAGCCTTCCTATTAGATTCACTAATGTTCACCATTGACTTTTCTGTTACATTATAGTTTTACTTTTCTAGTGGTCGGGTTTCTGAGTTTCAGGATATTCTTCGTCTTCTTACATTGTGGTTCAACCATGTAGCTACTTCGGAGGTCCAAATGGCATTGCAGAAAGGATTCACACATGTTAACATCAACACATGGTTGGTTGTGTTACCTCGGATTTTTTCATGGATACATTCAAATAACCATGCTGTCAGAGAACTGATACAATCCTTGCTAGTGCGAATTGGACAGAGTCATCCACAGGTATTTGCTAGATATTTTCCACATAGCAATTTTTGATTTTGCTATCTTATCATGACTGTTTTCCCCGTGAAATATATATGCTTTTAATCCCCACCCCCTACTTTATCCCTATTAATTTCTCCTTTAACGCGTAATTGTGAATGGCTTGTGTACTAACTACTATTTTTGGGTCAATTTATTTGATATTTGACATTTTTATAAGCTATTGGAACATAGACTAACTATTCTTTAATGGGAAGACCCGCCAAGAAGGATCCATAGCTGAGCGAGCTACATTGCCATTTGAAGTTATATATGCAACTTTATAAGAGTAATAAAGATAGATTATAAATGGATATGATCTAAACAGTGGGATAGCATTCTCATCAAAGAAGAGCTGTACGATCAATAACCTAGTTCCTAAAAAAGTTTGTGTGTGCAAATCAGCAAATGTACTTAGGCAACACTATAATTAACAAGCGCGGTCTTACTAAATTGTAAAAGGGCTGGACATGCACATGAACATGCAAATGAATGAACGTTGAGAATACGTAGTATATCGGAATTAAAACTTAATAATGTGAAAACCTTGAGAGGGTAACAATACCATTGCACTCAAGTTAGGAGCAAAGTATCATGGCATGTGCTTATAAGCTATTTTAGTGGTCAGACACAAAGGACTTTATTTCTATGTTCTGAGCAAGTGAGACCATAGTATATCTCTAACCTCTTGTTGTTGCCTTATATAGTTCTTCTTAGTTGTCCAATTTTTAATATATGTGCACCTTTTCTGCAGGCTCTTATGTATCCGCTTTTTGTATGCACGGATTGTCTAACAACTGCTCCAAATATGTTAGTCACTTATGTTCGGCATTGTATTACTAGATTGTTGCTCGATTAACTTGGTGCTAATGATCTTTCTTAATGTGTTTCAGGTTGGACAACTGAGAGAGGTCTCTAATAAAGCAAATAACGCTGAGCTAAAACTGTTTTTGGAAGTTGAATTTGGTCTGGTAATGGATTATTGCCTACTCATCTTCCTGTTTCGCGTTCGGAAAATTTGTTGGGGCTGGTGCTATACTTTTGTATCTTTTGCATTTTTTGGTTTGTGTATATCTTCCTGTCTCTCTATAGTTTGAAATCTTTGTCTTAAAAGAGCAGTTATTTCCATGTTTGTCTAATTTGTGATCTCTAAATATCATTTCTAAATGGAAAGTGCATCATCTTCTTCTCACTCTTAGAGCCTGCAGACATGGTATAGATGTGAAGCGTGACAATTTAGGTAACATGAGGTTACTGTGGGAAAAGATTACTTCAGTTTCAGCACGGTCTATGTAGTTTCTTGTACTTGATGTAGACATTAAACAAAGTTTGTTAGAGGTCTTATAGTCATGAGAAATATTAGTTAATTGTTGAACCTCAATCTGTTAATGTAATGTCGCAGGGAACATTAAACTACAGGGCTAATTCTAACTTTTAATGTATTAAAAATCTCGAAATTTGTCTTGTCGGTGTCCACATATTTTGGTGTCTATGTATATGTACCCATGCAATGGAGGGGGATTTTCAATTCTTTACTTGGTTTTCCTTCTTGTTGTCGGGTATGTTGGGCGGCTCTTTGTAAAAGGTAGTGGCAAGCCATTGGAGATATTGCCCAAGCTAAATGAGCTGGCTGGCTTTTCGCCCGACGAAGAGATTGAACTCTTTGAGGTAATTTTTTTTTCTTATATTGCTCCGAGTTTGTTAACTCGTCAATAGTTATAGGTGACTTTTCAGGTTATGCTTAATATCATCTTTTATTGACAGGAAATAAAATTTGATCCCAACGTGATGTGTGAACCCATTGATTGGAAGCTAACATTTCGTGGCAGTCAGGCCAATTGCTTTCAATTATTCTGGTTATTGTTTCTTCTACTTGATTGGTTATATGATGCTCCTCTGCTTTTGCAGCTTGAAGATGGGGACATTATCTGTTTTCAGAAACCCCTTCAAAGTCAGACTAGAGAACAATATCGATTTCCTGATGTTCCTTCATTTTTAGAGTACGTGCACAATCGCCAGGTATGTGTTGCACCATGACATGTCATATTGCGCCAGGTATGTGTTGCACCATGATATGTCATATTGCCTCTTGGAGCTAGATCGCTAGTTACCTCTCTGAAATAGAAAATGTCCCTTTGATAAAGGCAGTCCCTTTGGTAGTACTCCTGCCTTTACTCTATTGTTCTCACTTCAATTCAATTTAAAGTGACACTGTTTCTTGGTGTTAAATTTCAAAAAAACTCTGAATATTTTTCGAGCTTGATAGCTAAGATTGTAGTTTTCCTTTAATGTCTTGTAAATCTCAAAATGTTGATCTTTATCGTGGTTATGTGTTTTCCATGTGATATCTCCAGGTTGTTCGCTTCCGCTCATTGGAGAAACCCAAGGAGGATGATTTCAGTCTTGAGTTGTATGTATCTGTTTCAGTAAGTTTGGTGAAAAGCTTTTTCCTGTATTGTCTGACTCATTGATGATAAGCAAACTCCAGGTCGAAGCAGAACAACTATGATGAAGTAGTTGAAAGATTGGCTCGCCATCTTGGCTTGGATGATCCATCAAAAATAAGGCTTACATCACATAACTGCTACTCACAACAACCAAAACCTCAGCCAATAAAGTATCAAGGAGTGGACCGTCTTAACGAAATACTTGTTCACTATAATCAGGTAGTTGTAGGAACAATGTCTACTCTGGTTAGGTCAACTTGGCACTTTTCTCTGTAACTAAAATTTTATGTTTCTTAGTTATTTACAGCTGACTACATTTTCTTACCATCCCTCCTCTTTGGATAGACTTCAGACATTTTGTATTATGAAGTCCTCGATATTCCGTTACCAGAGCTGCAGTGCTTAAAAACTCTCAAAGTCGCCTTCTATAATTCGGCAAAAGATGAAGTAAGTGTAACACGTACTTTATACTTTTTATACAAAGTCTCTTTTGATAAGGTTTATACAGTCTCCTATGCTCTAATAAATAATCTTCTGCTGTTCATTTCAGGTGACAATCCATACTATTAGATTGCCGAAACAAAGTACTGTAGATGATGTCCTTAATCATCTCAGGACAAAGGTACTTTTGAATTAAATTGCTATAAAATGCGATGCCTTGATGAAAATACGTGAATGCTCTTTAAATAGTTTTTACCACAACTCTTAAACCTGCAAGTAGAAACTTGGAAGAAATATAGGAAAACCCTTTTGTGTCTTGCCCCAGACATACAATGCCACTGTTCATTTAGAGAGGACTACCTCATGTGCATACTGAATGTAATGTCATGTAATTAGCTTATTTTATTGGATGGTTCTCTGATCAATACACTTCTAGAAATTCATTTCTTTAAGATCTATTTCTGTAAGGTCAAATTTGCTGATCTTGTCTCATGTTATGGAATAGGTTAAGTTGTCACATCCAGATGCTGAACTGAGATTGCTGGAAGTTTTCTACCACAAAATTTATAAGGTACCATTTATGTTGCATAACTTCTGCTGTTTTTGTATCTTCTGAAACAGATAAAGCTGCTGTTTTTGCGTTTTTGTCCATGGGCCGTCCTGACTATCTCCAGGATTCAGATATTGTGTCCAATCGCTTTCAGGTATTTGCCCTTTTTCTTTCCATCTCCCTCTCTCTATATATATATGTATCGTCCATTTGTATAATGTTTGGTTATTTTGTTCTCCTAACTGGTTTCCAGAGGAGAGATGTTTATGGTGCGTGGGAGCAGTATCTTGGATTAGAGCATGCTGACAATGCTCCTAAAAGGTCATATGCTAGCAACCAGCTAAAATTTTTAAGGTCTTCTCTTTATGAGATGTCTTTTAACACTGGTTGAGCAACAATTACCCCATTTGCCCACTTAAGGAAACACTTACTCTAGATTTAACATACCACTGGACAAGAGAATACTTTTGTATACCTGACTATATGCTAACCAGCTAAAATTATAAAAGTACTTCGTGATTCTTAGTTGCTTGAAATTGATTTCTCTTAATCTTTTACCTGTGGGCTCAATGGTATTCTTATATTGAAAATATCACGTAAGATTAACCTTTCAAATATCATTAACATATTGTTTGACTTACCTTTTACAAAGAGAAATAATTCTGAACGTGTCCTTATTTAGTAAGCCAACAGAAAGCTAATTTGATCATGTTTACTACTAGTTCATGAGTGATATTACCAGCTTTTAATTGTTGGTGTATAACTGGCTCATATTGGTACTGCAGAACCGACATACTTTTGAGAAGCCTGTTCGGATCTACAACTAATCTTCTAAATGGCTGACCAATATCTTCTATGGGGCATGTAAAATCTCGCAAAGAAGCAGCACTAGCTTCAGCAGATATCAGTGTTCACATGTTTGTTAATATTTAATTAGGCTTGATAGTATTTCTTTGATGGTAGCACTTCCTTTTTTTTTTTGATAATCCTGCTAAACAACTGAATTAAGTATGAAATTATCTTCTCTCTTTTGGTAATCTTGTAGTTGTAATATTAGCAATGTCGGGCGTCCGCCCGTGCATAGCACGGGCATCAACCATCTAGTTTTAATATATGTGCACCTTTTCTGCAGGCTCTTATGTATCCGCTTTTTGTATGCACTGATTGTCTAACGACTGCTCCAAATATGTTAGTCACTTATGTTCGGCATTGTATTACTAGATTGTTGCTCGATTAACTTGGTACTAATGATCTTTCTTAATGTATTTCAGGTTGGACAACTGAGAGAGCTCTCTAATAAGGCAAATAAAGCTGAACTAAAACTGTTTTTGGAAGTTGAATTTGGTCTGGTAATGGATTATTGCCTACTCATCTTCCTGTTTCGCGTTCGGATGGGGCTGGTGCTATACTTTTGTGTATGTCAAGTTTTATCTTTTGCATTTTTTGCTTTGTGTATTCTGCAGGATTTGCGACCTATTCCTCCACCTGAGAAGACCAAAGAAGATATTCTTCTATTTTTCAAACTGTATGACCCTCTGAAAGAGGAGATGAGGTATATCTTCCTGTCTCTCTATAGTTTGAAATCTTTGTCTTAAAAGAGCAATTATTTCCATGTTTGTCTAATTTGTGATCTCTAAACATCATTTCTAAATGGAAAGTGCATCATCTTCTTCTCACTCTTAGAGCCTGCAGACATGGTATAGATGTGAAGCATGACAATTTAGGTAACATGAGGTTACTGTGGGAAAAGATTACTTCAGTTTCAGCACAGTCTATGTAGTTTCTTGTACTTGATGTAGACATTAAACAAAGTTTGTTAGAGGTCTTATAGTCATGAGAAATATTAGTTAATTGTTGAACCTCAATCTGTTAATTCAATGTCGTAGGAAACATTAAACTACAGGGCTAATTCTAACTTTTAATGTATTAGAGATCTCGAAATTTGTCTTGTCGGTGTCCACATATTTTGCTGTCTGTGTATATGTACCCATGCAATGGAGGGGGATTTTCAATTCTTTACTTGGTTTTCCTTCTTGTTGTCAGGTATATTGGGCGGCTCTATGTAAAAGGTAGTGGCAAGCCATTGGAGATATTGCCCAAGCTAAATGAGCTGGCTGGCTTTTCGCCTGACGAAGAGTTTGAACTCTTTGAGGTAATTTTTTTTTCTTATATTGCTCCGAGTTTGTTAACTCTCAATAGTAATAGGTGACTTTTCAGGTTATGCTTAATATCATGTTTTATTGACAGGAAATAAAATTTGATCCCAACGTGATGTGTGAACCCATTGATTGGAAGCTAACATTTCGTGGCAGTCACGTAGGTGCTCACTTGCCATAGGTATATTGTTCTGCCTTCACTGGCATGGCCAATTGCTTTCAATTATTCTGGTTATTATTTCTTCTACTGGATTGGTTATATGATGCTCCTCTGCTTTTGCAGCTTGAAGATGGGGACATTATCTGTTTTCAGAAACCCCTTCAAAGTCGGACTAGAGAACAATATCGATTTCCTGATGTTCCTTCATTTTTAGAGTACGTGCACAATCGCCAGGTATGTGTTGCACCATGATATGTCATATTGCGCCAGGTATGTGTTGCACCATGATATGTCATATTGCCTCTTGGAGCTAGATCGCTAGTTACCTCTCTGAAATAAAAAATGTCCCTTTGATAAAGGCAGTCCCTTTGGTAGTACTCCTGCCTTTACTCTATTGTTCTCACTTCAATTCAATTTAAAGTGACACTGTTTCTTGGTGTTAAGTTTCAAAAAAACTCTGAATATTTTTCGAGCTTGATAGCTAAGATTGTAGTTTTCCTTTAATGTCTTGTAAATCTCAAAATATTGATCTTTATCGTGGTTATGTGTTTTCCATGTGATATCTCCAGGTTGTTCGCTTCCGCTCATTGGAGAAACCCAAGGAGGATGATTTCAGTCTTGAGTTGTATGTATCTGTTTCAGTAAGTTTGGTGAAAAGCTTTTTCCTGTATTGTCTGACTCATTGATGATAAGCAAACTCCAGGTCGAAGCAGAACAACTATGATGAAGTAGTTGAAAGATTGGCTCGCCATCTTGGCTTGGATGATCCATCAAAAATAAGGCTTACATCACATAACTGCTACTCACAACAACCAAAACCTCAGCCAATAAAGTATCAAGGAGTGGACCGTCTTACAGAAATGCTTGTTCACTATAATAAGGTAGTTGTAGGAACAGTGTCTACTCTGGTTAGGTCAACTTGGCACTTTTCTGTGTAACTAAAATTTTATGTTTCTTAGTTATTTACAGCTGACTACATTTTCTTATCATCCCTCCCCTTTGGATAGACTTCAGACATTTTGTATTATGAAGTCCTCGATATTCCGTTACCAGAGCTGCAGTGCTTAAAAACTCCCAAAGTCGCCTTCTATAATTCTGCAAAAGATGAAGTAAGTGTGACACGTACTTTATACTTTTTATGCAAAGTCTCTTTTGATAAGGTTTATACAGTCTCCTATGCTCTAATAAATAATCTTCGGCTGTTCATTTCAGGTGACAATCCATACTATTAGATTGCCGAAACAAAGTACTGTAGATGATGTCCTTAATCGTCTCAGGACATTTTGTATTATGAAGTCCTCGATATTCCGTTACCAGAGCTGCACTGCTTAAAAACTCTCAAAATCGCCTTCTATAATTCTGCAAAAGATGAAGTAAGTGTAACACGTACTTTATACTTTTTATACAAAGTCTCTTTTGATAAGGTTTATACAGTCTCCTATGCTCTAATAAATAATCTTCGGCTGTTCATTTCAGGTGACAATCCTAGTAACCTCATGCTTCACCGATACAGGTACTATATACTTTTGCTTTTGCTATTGCATTTTCTTGCTGATTACAAAAGTTCTAATACATTTATGTTCGTCATACAGTAGGAAGATTCTGCATATTGACTTTGGAGATTGCTTTGAAGCTTCAATGAATATGGAGAAGTTTCCGGACAAGGTAAACTGTTATATTCAAAAGATGGTTTTCCAAATTGTTCTTTCTTAAGGGGAACTAATAGCTTCCTTATGCTGTTCTTGTTTCAATCTTTGTCTTAAATTTTGGAAATGGCGGAAAATGCTTCAACTGTTTTCAATGTTCATGTGCCGGACTTTGTGGAGGTTATTTGGGTTGCTCTTCAGGATCCAACAATGGTTGTTCGAGAGAAGGCTGTTGAGGCATTGTGTGCCCGCCTTTGCAATATTGAAAAGCGCGAGACACGATGGCGTGTCTAGTGGTATGTCTACTTCTCTCTCATGCCTTATTGTTTTTCAGTAAAAATTTCATTTTTATCAATATCTTGTGAATGTTGCGGCAAATTTCATCTGCTCTAAAATTGGTGGTGCTGGCAGGTATTGCCATGTATGCACTTATGCTAGTATGTTCCATGACTACTATAGTCTCAAGGATTTATTTGCTTGTTATTTGAGTTGTCTCCTTCATAAGCAATAATGTCAGATTATAGGCGCAAGTTGAATAATATGCTCAAGTCACATGATGTGGGAACTGGAACCACTATTATCTGTATGTGGTATGATAAATGTTACCTGATGCATGCACATTTCTTCATCAAAATGTGCAGGAATACAGGAGAGTTCATGATGTCAAAGATACAATTAGGTTGCGGAAATTGTTATAAGATACATGGAGCACCGAGATCGCCTAGTTCGTCTCAGCATAACTTCTCTCTACTTCCTCGAATTGCCCATTTCCTGCGTGATCGATTTGTGACTAACTATTTAATGGTTTGTGACATTTGACTTCATTTTAATGATTCAAGCTGCTTTGGGTTAATTGGAAAATTTCGGTGATTGAGATTTACATCTTGTATCTTGACTGCTGTAACCTCAAGTTTGTTGATTTTTCTTCTACAGATATGCATGAATCATATACTTCATGTCTTTAAAATACCTGCAAAACGTGCCAGTGGGTTCATTGCTCTTGGGGAGATGGATGGTGCTCTGGATGGTGAACTCATTAACTATTTGCCGACAATAACCTCTCACTTGCGTGATGCCGTATGCCATATATATCATTGCAGATGGACTTGAGTAACTGAACATGTTTCCAGAAAACTTATCTTTTTAGGATTTTATATAAAAAGTCTTCCAGGTGTTGTAGGTTTTTCTGTGACATGTATATGCTTGAAGCAAAAACACTGACATGCGTATGTGTCTCTCAGATTGCTCCCCGTAGAGGCAGGCCCTTGTTTGAGGCTCTGGCATGTGTTGGAAATATTGCTAAAGCAATGGGACCAGCCATGGAGCTTCTTGTTCGTGGTCTCTTCGATGCTATGTTTTCTGATGGGCTCTCCCTCACACTAGTGGAAGCCTTGGAGCAAATAACTGAAAGGTTTTTTCTGAATTTGAGAAGAAGTTTCATGAACTGGGTTCTTTTTGTCTGGTGTTGTTCAAGCATAACATGTGTATTTCTGTGTCTCAGCATTCCCTCTTTGTTGTCGACCATTCAAAATCGGTTGCTTGAATGTATTTCTGCAATTCTCTCCAAATCTCATCATGCACTCTCAAGACAATCAAGTGCTATGAGTCGAGGGCATATTGTAACAGTTACTCCCCAAGTACCAGAACTGAGTGGTCCTGCGCTAGTTCACCTTGCTTTTCAGACTCTTGCTCGTAATAATTTCAAGGTTTGTCATATATATTTTGTGCACTCTATTCCCCTTCTCATTAGTTTACTTTGATAGAAAACCTGTGGCATTATAGGGTCATGTTCTTCTTGAGTTCGCAAGGGAGTCTATTGTTGTATATTTAGAAGATGAGGATGGAGCTATACGAATAGATGTTGCGCTATGTTGCTACAAACTAGTAGCAAATTCTTTCTTGGCGATGTCTTCTACCAGTTTAGTCCTAGTATAATCAATGATGCCAGTGGAAAGCGACGTCGACTTGTTGAAGAGGTTTGCTTTTAAACATTGTCTCCTGGTATTATATGGTTCCCTGGTTCGTCACTTCTTAATTATCTGCTCATTCAAATACGTGCCTATGAAAAGAATCTATGCCCTAATATCTGTATAAGGATGTTTAATTCAGTTTTATGAGTGGCTTCAATAATATAGTTTTTCTACCGCCAGTTTATCCCCCTTTTGCGAAAGAGGTGGCACGCGTCTCTTTTAGTGGATTGAGTTTTGGATGCCTGCCACAAAGATTAGCTAGCTTTTAGTGGTTGGACTGATTCCAAGTTTAGCATATGTTACTTACTCCATCCATCCCCAAAATTGTCCTACTTTCTTTTCATTGGTCAGCTAAGTCCAATGTTTGGCACATGCTAATTGCTTCATCCCAAGAACCGTCCTAATTTCTTTCCAATGGTCATTAGTGTTTGTATAGTGTGTTGTGCAACATGTGATTACTGTTATCTCTTCTTTGAGCCATTACTCTATACATCATATTTCAATGTCATTTTTATAAGTTCTTCCAAAAAAATTGGTAACATATGATTTCAATTTACTTTACACTCTAGACTTTCTCAATATACGATTATAATGATGGTTTTAGACAACGGTAGATTCACAGGTTTATCTTTTGGATCTCTTTGTTTTTTTTTTGTGCTTTCTTACCGAACGTCGATTGATTTTAGGAAGGGTCTTCAAGGGTTGGCATTTCATGAAAAAGAGAAATTCTATAGCTTTATGATGTGCTTTTTCTAGTGATGTCTCTAAGTCATTTGGTCTCTATGGCAGATGGGTATGGTTTACTGGGATAAATAGTCTCAAGTTCCTGGATTCTACCACTTTATCTCATTCTCTTCATGATAATGTTTTTGTAGTGTGACTAAAACTTTTTAGTATCTCTGTACTTGTTTGTAGTCTCATGTTTGGACGGATCATATAATTAGCTAGCCATTGGGGTCATTTCACTTGGTAATCTTAGTTCTTAGTGATTCAAAATCTTGTTGCAGAAATAAATCTCCCGAAGGCTGTCTATAAACATTCAGCAGTTTCTCATGTTAAGTGTCTTTTCCACTTGGTGGATAAGTACTCCTTGACATTATGCATAATTAAGATTTTTATTTCCGGTCTTCTGTATGGTGATTTAGGAGTTTTTTTTAACTGAGTTAATTTTTACAAGTTGTGCAAAAACTTCTCTATCACTGTTGTTGCCAATGCTGATGCTACTGTTCGGCTTTCAATTTTTTCTTCTCTGTATGCTGAGGTAGGATTCGATGAGTTTCTGGCTCAGGCTGATAGTTTGATAGCTATATTTGCCACTTTAAATGACGAGGTATTTAATTCTTAAGGTCTGTAGTTATTAGTGTCAATCTCTTCAACGTGTTGTAATTGCATGCTCAGATGACACCAGTGTTATATGCCTCGGTACATGGATAAAACAACTTAGCACATACATCTATGTTACAAACTTATTAAAATTCTCTTTTCCCCCAAACAAATCTATGACTTCTCTTTCTCCATATCACCCACCTCATAGCAGCTGTTTATTCCAGTTACTAAGTACTTGCTGATGCTGTTCTTGTTTCAATCTCTCTTATATTTTGGAAATGGCGGAAAATGTTTCAACTATTTTCAATGTTCGTGTGCCGGACTTTGTGGAGGTTATTTGGGTTGCTCTTAAGGATCCAACATTGGCTGTTCGAGAGAAGGTTGTTGAGGCATTGCGTGCCCGCCTTTGCAATATTGAAAAACGTGAGACACGATGGCGTGTCTAGTGGTATGTCTACTTCTCTCTCCTGTCTTATTGTTTTTCAGTAAAAATTTCATTTTTATCAATATCTTATGAATGTTGCGGCAAATTTCATCTGCTCTAAAATTGGTGGTGCTGGCAGGTATTATAAGATGTTTGAAGCTACCCAAGATGGATTGACCAGAACTGCGCCTGTTCATAGTATACATGGCTCCCTTCTCGCTGTGGGAGAGCTGCTAAGGTTGGTTATCAAACTATATCATATTATTTTTTGTTGTAGTAAAATAATTGAGAGTTCCTTTTGCTGTTTTAAATTGTTATCATGGCTGTATGATAAACTGGAGACTTGAAATCTTTGGTTATATCATGTAGGATGTAAGAGTCAGTCTACCTCATGTCCGAGGCGAGTTACATGTGTGTTTTAGGTGCAACCATCTACTACCTTCTTGTTCCTTTTTTTTTTTGGATAAAGAAAATTATTTTATAAACGAGGGAAAGAACTTCCACGTACAAGACTTACACAAAAAAAGTGTGTACGACCTGCTTGTTCTTATTAGCTGTTGTATCTAGAATGTATTTGTGGTCTGTAGCTTGACTACGGTCTGTAGAGGTACCTTGTTTTTCACAGTCCTTAATGAAGAAAGTATTGGGTTCTTCGCTCCTTCTCACAATCATCTGCAGAAAGTATTGGGTTTTGGCTGTTGCTGGTATTTTTCTTCTCAGTTACCATTGGTTGACTATGTATATATACAGGATCCTCTGTCGAGCTATACTACGTGGTCTAAGTTCTACAAGATATTATGTTGTTGCTTTGCCATGGATTTCTCTGCTTGTTCTTTTAAACAAATTTGATGGGTGTCATACCTTCAGAAGCATGCGTGAGTTGGTGTTCTTGGTTTCAGTTCTACGATAGGCTGTGAATTTGTTTTTCCTGAACTAGTTTCACTTTTCATCATCAAAGCCCATGTTTTATTTGCGCTTAAGGCCCCAATACACCTTAGAGCTTTTTTGCGCTTCGCCTTTGATTACATTGAATGGTAGGTACTTAGGCGAGAAATGTCTGCATAACTGGTTGATTATTGGTGAGGAGGTACCTCTGCTAGCTGTAGGAGGACAAATTTTTCTTTGCTGTATTGCTGCACTTATGCTAGTATGTTCCATGACTACTATAGTCTCAAGGATTTATTTGCTTGTTATTTGAGTTGTCTCCTTCATAAGCAATAATGTCAGATTACAGGCGCAAGTTGAATAATATGCTCAAGTCACATTATGTGGGAATTGGAACCACTATTATCTGTATGTGGTATGATAAATGTTACCTCATGCATGCAGATTTCTTCATCAAAATGTGTTCATGATGTCAAGATACAGGGAGGTTGCGGAAATTGTTATAAGATACCTGGAGCACCGACATCGCCTAGTTCGTCTCAGCATAACTTCTCTCTGCTTCCTCGAATTGCCCATTTCCTGCGTGATCGATTTGTGACTAACTATTTGATGGTTTGTGACATTTGACTTCATTTTAAGGATTCAAGCTGCTTTGGGTTAACTGGAAAATCTCGGTGAATGAGATTTACATCTTGTATCTTGACTGCTGTAACCTCAAGTTTGTTAATTTTTCTTCTACAGATATGCATGAATCATATACTTCATGTCCTTAAAGTAACCTGCAAAACGTGCCAGTGTGTTCATTGCTCTTGGGGAGATGGCTATTTGCCGACAATAACCTCTCACTTGCGTGATGCGGTATGCCATATATGTTATTGCAGATGGACTTAAGTAACTGAAAATGTTTCCAGAAAACTAATCTTTTCAGGGTTTTATATAAAAAGTCTTCCAGGTGTTGTAGGTTTTTCTGTGACATGTATATGCTTGAAGCAAAAACACTGACATGCGTATGTGTCTCTCAGATTGCTCCCCGTAGAGGCAGGCCCTTGTTTGAGGCTCTGGCATGTGTTGGAAATATTGCTAAAGCAATGGGACCAGCCATGGAGCTTCTTGTTCGTGGTCTCTTGGATGCTATGTTTTCTGATGGGCTCTCCCTCACACTAGTGGAAGCCTTGGAGCAAATAACTGAAAGGTTTTTTCTGAATTTGAGAAGTTTCATGAACTGGGTTCTTTTTATCTGGTGTTGTTCAAGCATAACATGTGTATTTCTGTGTCTCAGCATTCCCTCTTTGTTGCCGACCATTCAAAATCGGTTGCTTGAATGTATTTCTGCAATTCTCTCCAAATCTCATCATGCACTCTCAAGACAATCAAGTGCTATGAGTCGAGGGCATATTGCAACAGTTACTCCCCAAGTACCAGAACTGAGTGGTCCTGCGCTAGTTCACCTTGCTTTTCAGACTCTTGCTCGTAATAATTTCAAGGTTTGTCATATATATTTTGTGCACTCTATTCCCCTTCTCATTAGTTTACTTTGATAGAAAACCTGTGGCATTATAGGGTCATGTTCTTCTTGAGTTCGCAAGGGAGTCTATTGTTGTATATTTAGAAGATGAGGATGGAGCTATACGAATAGATGTTGCGCTATGTTGCTGCAAACTAGTAGCAAATTCTTTCTTGGCGATGTCTTCTACCAGTTTAGTCCTAGTATAATCAATGATGCCAGTGGAAAGCGACGTCGACTTGTTGAAGAGGTTTGCTTTTAAACAATGTCTCCTGGTATTATATGGTTCCCTGGTTCGTCACTTCTTAATTATCTGCTCATTCAAATACGTGCCTATGAAAAGAATCTATGCCCTAATATCTGTATAAGGATGTTTAATTCAGTTTTATGAGTGGCTTCAATAATATAGTTTTTCTACCGCCAGTTTATCCCCCTTTTGCGAAAGAGGTGGCACGCGTCTCTTTTAGTGGATTGAGTTTTGGATGCCTGCCACAAAGATTAGCTAGCTTTTAGTGGTTGGACTGATTCCAAGTTTAGCATATGTTACTTACTCCATCCATCCCCAAAATTGTCCTACTTTCTTTTCATTGGTCAGCTAAGTCCAATGTTTGGCACATGCTAATTGCTTCATCCCAAGAACCGTCCTAATTTCTTTCCAATGGTCATTAGTGTTTGTATAGTGTGTTGTGCAACATGTGATTACTGTTATCTCTTCTTTGAGCCATTACTCTATAAATCATATTTCAATGTCATTTTTATAAGTTCTTCCAAAAAAATTGGGGTCTGGGGAGGGTAGTGTGTACGCAGACCTTACCCCTACTCTAAGGTAGAGAGGCTGTTTCCAAATAGACCCCCGGCATCCTTCCCTCCAAGAACTACCCACCTTGTTCTTGGGGAGACTCGAACTCACAACCTCTCGGTTGGAAGTGGGGGTTGCTTACCATCAGAGCAACCCCTCTTGAGCCATTACTCTATACATCATATTTCAATGTCATTTTTATAAGTTCTTCCAAAAAAATTGGTAACATATGATTTCAATTTACTTTACACTCTAGACTTTCTCAATATACGATTATAATGATGGTTTTAGACAACGGTAGATTCACAGGTTTATCTTTTGGATCTCTTTGTTTTTTTTTGTGCTTTCTTACCGAACGTCGATTGATTTTAGGAAGGGTCTTCAAGGGTTGGCATTTCATGAAAAAGAGAAATTCTATAGCTTTATGATGTGCTTTTTCTAGTGATGTCTCTAAGTCATTTGGTCTCTATGGCAGATGGGTATGGTTTACTGGGATAAATAGTCTCAAGTTCCTGGATTCTACCACTTTATCTCATTCTCTTCATGATAATGTTTTTGTAGTGTGACTAAAACTTTTTAGTATCTCTGTACTTGTTTGTAGTCTCATGTTTGGACGGATCATATAATTAGCTAGCCATTGGGGTCATTTCACTTGGTAATCTTAGTTCTTAGTGATTCAAAATCTTGTTGCAGAAATAAATCTCCCGAAGGCTGTCTATAAACATTCAGCAGTTTCTCATGTTAAGTGTCTTTTCCACTTGGTGGATAAGTACTCCTTGACATTATGCATAATTAAGATTTTTATTTCCGGTCTTCTGCATGGTGATTTAGGAGTCTTTTTTAACTGAGTTAATTTTTACAAGTTGTGCAAAAACTTCTCTATCACTGTTGTTGCCAATGCTGATGCTACTGTTTGGCATTCAATTTTTTCTTCTTTGTATGCTGATGTAGGATTCGATGAGTTTCTGGCTCAGGCTGATAGTCTGACAGCTATATTTGCCACTTTAAATGACGAGGTATTTAATTCATGTGGTCTGTAGTTATTAGTGTCAATCTCTTCAACGTATTGTAATTGCCTACTTAGATGACGCTAGTGTTATATGCCTCGGTACATGGGTAAAACAACTTAGCACATACATCTATGTTACAGACTAATTAAATTTCTCTTTTCCCCCAAACAAATCTATGATTTCTCTTTCTCCATATCACCCACCACATAGTAGCTGCTAATTCCAGTTACTAAGTAAGTAACTACTTGCTGATGCTGTTCTTTTTAGCATATGTTACTTACTCCGCCAGTTTATCCCCCTTTTGTGATAGAGGTGGCACGCGTTTCTTTTAGTGGATTGAGTTTTGGATGCCTGCCACAAAGATTAGCTAGCTTTTAGTGGTTGGACTGATTCCAAGTTTAGCATATGTTACTTACTCCATCCATCCCAAAAATTGTCCTACTTTCTTTTCATTGGTCAGCTAAGTCCAATGTTTGGCACATGCTAATTGCTTCATCCCAAGAACTGTCCTAATTTCTTTCCAATGGTTATTAGTGTTTGTATAATGTGTTGTGCAACATGTGATTACTGTTATCTCTTCTTTGAGCCATTACTCTATAAATCATATTTCAATGTCATTTTTATAAGTTCTTCCAAAAAAATTGGTAACATATGATTTCAATTTACGTTACACTCTAGACTTTCTCAATATAGGATTATAATGATGGTTTTAGACAATGGTAAATTCACAGGTTTATCTTTTGGTTCTCTTTGTTTTTTTGTGCTTTCTTACCGAACGTCGATTGATTTTAGGAAGGGTCTTCAGGGGTTGGCATTTCATAAAACAGAGATACTGTATAGCTTTATGATGTGCTTTTCTGGTGGTGTCTCAAGTCATTTGGTCGGCAGATGGGTATGGTTTACTGGGATAAATTGTTTCAAGTTCCTGGATTCTACCATTTTATCTCAATTTTCTTCGTGATAATGTTTTTTGTAGTGTGACTAAAACTTTTTAGTATCTCCGTACTTGTTTGTAGTCTCATGTTTGGCCGGATCATATAATTAGCTAGCCATTGGGGTCATTTCACTTGGTAATCATAGTTCTTATTGATTCAAAATCTTGTTGCAGAAATAAATCTCCAGAAGACTGTCTATAAACATTCAGTAGTTTCTCAATGTTAAGTGTCTTTTCCACTTGGTGGATAAGTACTCCTTGACATTATGCATAATTAAGGTTTTTATTTCCGGTCTTCAACGTATTGTAGTTGCCTGCTCAGATGACGCCTCTGTTATATGCCTCGGTACATGGATAAAACAACTTAGCACATACATCTATGTTACAGACTAATTAAAATTCTCTTTTCCCCCAAACAAATCTATGACTTCTCTTTCTCCGTATTACCCACCACATAGCAGCTAGTTAATTCTAGTTACTAAGTACTTGCTGATGTTGTTCTTGTTTCAATCTTTGTCTTAAATTTTGGAAATGGCGGAAAATGCTTCAATTGTTTTCAATGTTCATGTGCCGGACTTTGTGGAGGTTATTTGGGTTGCTCTTAAGGATCCAACATTGGCTGTTCGAGAGAAGGCTGTTGAGGCATTGCGTGCCCGCCTTTGCAATATGGAAAAGCGCGAGACACGATGGCGTGTCTAGTGGTATGTCTACTTCTCTCTCCTGCCTTATTGTTTTTCAGTAAAAATTTTATTTTTATTAATATCTTATGAATGTTGCGGCAAATTTCATCTGCTCTAAAATTGGTGGTGCTGGCAGGTATTATAAGATGTTTAAGGTTAGCCAAGATGGATTGACCAGAACTGTGCCTGTTCATAGTATACATGGCTCCCTTCTCGCGGTGGGAGAGCTTCTAAGGTTGGTTATCAAACTATATCACACTCCCTCCGTTTCAATTTATGTGAACTCATTTGACTGGGCACGAAGTTTAAGAAAAGACAGAAGACTTTTGATCTTGTGGTGTAAAATGAGGTACCTTTATTTTGTGTGGCTATAAATCATTGCATAAAGGTCAATTGTTTCTAAATAAGGAAAGGGGTTATTCTTTTTGGCACGGACTAAAAAAGAAATAGGTTCACATGAATTGAAACGGAGGGAGTATTATTTTTCGTTGTAGTAAAATAATTGAGAGTTCCTTTTGCTGTTTTAAATTGTTGTCATGGCTGTATGATAAACTGGAGACTTAAAATCTTTGGTTATATCATGTAGGATGTAAGAGTCAGTCTACCTCATGTCCGAGGCGAGTTACATGTGTGTTTTAGGTGCAACCATCTACTACCTTCTTGTTCATTTTTTTTTTGGATAAAGAAAATTATTTTATAAACGAGGGAAAGAACTTCCACGTACAAGACTTATAAAAAAAGTGTGTACGACCTGCTTATTCTTATTAGCTGTTGTATCTAGAATGTATTTGTGGTCTGCAGCTTGACTACGATCCGTCGAGGTACCTTGTTTTTCACAGTCCTTAATGAAGAAAGTATTGGGTTCTTCGGTCCTTCTCATAATCCTCTGCAGAAAGTATTGGGTTTTGGCTATTGTTGGTATTTCTCTTCTCAGTTACCATTGGTTGACTATGTATATATACAAGATCCTCTGTTGAGCTATACTACGTGGTCAAGTTCTACAAGATATTATCTTGTTGCTTTGCCATGGATTTCTCTGCTTGTTATTTTAAACAAATTTGATGGGTGTCATACCTTCAGAAGCATGCGTGAGTTGGTGTTCTTGGTTTCAGTTCTACGATAGGCTGTGAATTTGTTTTTCCTGAACTAGTTTCACTTTTCATCATCAAAGCCCATACTTTATTTGCGCTTAAGGCCCCAATAGACCTTAGAACGTCTTTGATTACACTGAAGGGTAGGTACTTAGGCGAGAAATGTCTACATAACTGGTTGATTATGGGTGAGGAGGTACCTCTGCTAGCAGTAGGTCCTCCTACAGCTAGCAGAGGTACCTCTGCTAGCTGTAGGACGACAAATTTTTCTTTGCTGTATTGCCATGTATGCATTTATGCTAGTATGTTCATGACTACTATAGTCTTAAGGATTTATTTGCTTGTTATTTGAGTTGTCTCCTTCATAAGCAATAATGTCAGATTACTGGCGCAAGTTGAATAATATGCTCAAGTCACATGATGTGGGAATTGGAACCACTATTATCTGTATGTGGTATGATAAATGTTACGTGATGCATGCAGATTTCTTCATCAAAATGTGCAGGAGAGTTCATGATGTCAAGATATAGGGAGGTTGCGGAAATTGTTATAAGATACCTGGAGCACCGAGATCGCCTAGTTCGTCTCAGCATAATTTCTCTCTGCTTCCTCGAATTGCCCATTTCCTGCGTGATCGATTTGTGGCTAACTATTTAATGGTTTGTGACATTTGACTTCATTTTAATGATTAAAGCTGCTTTGGGTTAACTGGAAAATCTCGGTGATTGAGATTTACATCTTGTATCTTGACTGTTGTAACCTCAAGTTTGTTGATTTTTCTTCTACAGATATGCATGAATCATATACTTCATGTCCTTAAAATACCTACAAAACGTGCCAGTGTGTTGATTGCTCTTGGGGAGATGGCTGGTGCTCTGGATGGTGAACTCATTAATTATTTGCCAACAATAACCTCTCACTTGCGTGATGCGGTATGCCATATATGTCATTGCAGATGGACTTGAGTAACTGAAAATGTTTCCAGCAAACTTATCTTTTTAGGGTTTTATATAAAAAGTCTTCCAGGTGTTGTAGGTTTTTCTGTGACATGTATATGCTTGAAGCAATAACACTGACATGCATATGTGTCTCTCAGATTGCTCCCCGTAGAGGCAGGCTCTCGTTTGAGGCTCTGGCATTTGTTGGAAATATTGCTAAAGTAATGGGACCAGCCATGGAGCTTCATGTTCGTGGTCTTTAGGATGCTATGCTTTCTGATGGGCTCTCCCTGACATTAGTGGAAGCCTTGGAGCAAATAACTGAAAGGTTTTTTCTGAATTTGAGAAGAAGTTTCATGAATTGGGTTCTTTTTGTCTGGTGTTGTTCAAGGATAACATGTGTATTTTTGTGTCTCAGCATTCCATCTTTGTTGCCGACCATTCAAGATCGGCTGCTTGAATGTATTTATGCAATTCTCTCCGGATCTTATCATGCACTCTCAAGACAATCAAGTGCTATGAGTCGAGGGCATATTGCAACAATTACCCCCCAAGTACCAGAACTGAGTGGTCCTGCGCTAGTTCACCTTGCTTTTCAGAGTCTTGCTCATAATAATTTCAAGGTTTGTCATCTATATTTTGTGCACTCTATTCCCCTTCTCATTAGTTTACTTTGATAGAAAACCTATGGCATTATAGGGTCATGTTCTTCTTGAGTTCGCAAGGGAGTCTAGTGTTGTATATTTAGAAGATAAGGATGGAGCTACACGAATAGATGTTGCGCTATGTTGCTGCAAACTAGTAGCAAATTCTTTCTTGGCGATGTCTTCTATCCAGTTTAGTCCTAGTAGAATCAATCATGCTAGTGGAAAGCGACGTTGACTTGTTGAAGAGGTTTTCTTTTAAATAATGTCTCCTGGTATTATATGGTTCCTTGGTTCGTCACTTCTTAATTATCTGCGCATTCAAATACGTGCCTATGAAAAGAATCTATGCCATAATATCTGTATAAGGATGTTTAATTCAGTTTTATGAGTGGCTTCAATAATATAGTTTTTCTATCAATCTCTGAGCCAGTTTATCCCCCTTTTGTGAAAGAGGTGGCACGCGTCTCTTTTAGTGGATTGAGTTTTGGATGCCTGCCACAAAGATTAGCTAGCTTTTAGTGGTTGGACTGATTCCAAGTTTAGCATATGTTACTTACTCCATCCATCCCAAAAACTGTCCTACTTTCTTTTCATTGGTCAGCTAAGTCCAATGTTTGGCACATGCTAATTGCTTCATCCCAAAGAACCGTCCTAATTTCTTTCCAATGGTCATTAGTGTTTGTATAGTGTGTTGTGCAACATGTGATTACTGTTATCTCTTCTTTGAGCCATTACTCTATAAATCATATTTCAATGTCATTTTTATAAGTTCTTCCAAAAGAATTGGTAACATATGATTTCAATATACGTTACACTCTAGACTTTCTCAATATAGGATTATAATGATGGTTTTAGACAACGGTAGATTCACAGATTTATCTTTTGGTTCTCTTTGTTTTTTTGTGCTTTCTTACCGAACGTCGATTGATTTTAGGAAGGGTCTTGAAGGGTTGGCATTTCATGAAAAAGAGAAATTGTATAGCAGTATGATGTGCTTTTCTGGTGGTGTCTCAAGTCATTTGGTCTCTCTGGCAGATGGGTATGGTTTACTGGGATAAATTGACTCAAGTTCCTGGATTCTACCCTTTTATCTCATTTTTTGTAGTGTGACTAAAACTTTTTAGTATCTCTGTACTTGTTTGTAGTCTCATGTTTGGCCGGATCATATAATTAGCTAGCCATTGGGTTCATTTCACTTTGTAATCTTAGTTCTTAGTGATTCAAAATCTTGTTGCAGAAATAAATCTCCAGAAGACTGTCTATAAGTATTCAACAGTTTCTCATGTTAAGTGTGTTTTTCACTTGGTGGATAAGTACTCCTTGACATTATGCATAATTAAGGTTTTTATTTTCGGTCTTCTGCATGGTGATTTAGGAGTCTTTTTTAACTGAGTTAATTTTTACAGGTTGTGCAAGAACTTCTCATCACCGTTGTTGCCGATGCTGACGCTACTGTTCGGCTTTCAATTTTTTCTTCTCTGTATGCTGATGTAGGATTCGATGAGTTTCTGGCTCAGGCTGATAGTTTGACAGCTATATTTGCCACTTTAACTGACGAGGTATTTAATTCATTTCGTCTGTAGTTATTAGTGTCAATCTCTTCAACGTGTTGTAATTGCCTGCTCAGATGACGCCAGTGTTATATGCCTCGGTACATGGATAAAACAACTTAGCACAGACGTCTATGTTACATCTCTTTTCCCCCAAACAAATCTATGATTTCTCTTTCTCCATATCACCCACCACATAGGAGCTGCTAATTCGAGTTACTAAGTACTTGCTGATGCTGTTCTTGTTTCAATCTTTGTCTTAAATTTTGGAAATGGCGGAAAATGCTTCAACTGTTTTCAATGTTTATGTGCCGGACTTTGTGGAGGTTATTTGGGTTGCTCTTAAGGATCCAACATTGGCTGTTCGAGAGAAGGCCGTTGAGGCATTGCGTGCCCGCCTTTGCAATATTGAAAAGCGCAAGACACGATGGCGTGTCTAGTGGTATGTCTACTTCTCTCTCCTGCCTTATTGTTTTTCAGTAAAAATTTCATTTTTATCAATATCTTATGAATATTGCGGCAAATTTCATCTGCTCTAAAATTGGTGGTGCTGGCAGGTATTATAAGATGTTTGAGGCTACCCAAGATGGATTGACGAGAACTGCACTTGTTCATAGTATACATGGCTCCCTTCTCGCGGTGGGAGAGCTGCTAAGGTTGGTTATCAAACTATATCATATTATTTTTTGTTGTAGTAAAATAATTGAGAGTTCCTTTTGCTGTTTTAAATTGTTGTCATGACTGTATGATAAACTGGAGACTTAAAATCTTTGGTTATATCATATAGGATGTAAAAGTCAGTTTACGTCATGTCCGAGGCGAGTTACATGTGTGTTTTAGGTGCAACCATCTACTACCTTCTTGTTTCTTTTTTTTTTTGGATAAAGAAAATTATTTTATAAACGAGGGAAAGAACTTCCACGTACAAGACTTAATACAAAAAAAGTGTGTACGACCTGCTTGTTTTTATTAGCTGTTGTATCTAGAATGTATTTGTGGTCTGTAGCTTGACTACGATCTGTCGAGGTACCTTGTTTTTCACAGTCCTTAATGAAGAAAGTATTGGGTTCTTCGGTCCTTCTCACAATCCTCTGCAGAAAGTTTTGGGTTTTGGCTGTTACTGGTATTTCTCTTCTCAGTTACCATTGGTCGACTATGTATATATATAGGATCCTCTGTGGAGCTATACTACGTGGTCAAGTTCTACAAGATATTATCTTGTTGCTTTGCCATGGATTTCTCTTCTTGTTCTTTTAAGCAAATTTGATGGGTGTCATACCTTCAGAAGCATGCGTGAGTTGGTGTTCTTGGTTTCAGTTCTAGGATAGGCTGTGAATTTGTTTTTCCTGAACTAGTTTCACTTTTCATCATCAAAGCCCATGCTTTATTTGCGCTTAAGGCCCCAATAGACCTTAGAGCTTTTTTGCGCTTCGCCTTTGATTACACTGAAGGGTAGGTACTTAGGCGAGAAATGTCTGCATAACTGGTTGATTATGGGTGAGGAGGTACCTCTGCTAGCTGTCGGAGGACAAATTTTTCTTTGTTGTATTGCCATGTATGCACTTATGCTAGTATGTTCCATGACTACTATAGTCTCAAGGATTTATTTGCTTGTTATTTCAGTTGTCTCCTTCATAAGCAATAATGTCAGATTACAGGCGCAAGTTGAATAATATGCTCAAGTCACATGATGTGGGAATTGGAACCACTATTATCTGTATGTGGTATAATAAATGTTACCTGATGCATGCAGATTTCTTCATCAAAATGTGCTGGAATACAGGAAAGTTCATGATGTCAAGATACAGGGAGGTTGCGGAAATTGTTATAAGAAACCTGGAGCCCCAAGATCGCCTAGTTCGTCTCAACATAACTTCTCTCTGCTTCCTCGAATTGCCGATTATCGATTTGTGACTAACTATTTAATGGTTTGTGACATTTGACTTTATATTAATGATTCAAGCTGCTTTGGATTAACTGGAAAATCTCGGTGATTGAGATTTACATCTTGTATCTCGACTGCTGTAACCTCAAGTTTGTTGATTTTTCTTCTACAGATATGCATGAATCATATATTTCATGTCCTTAAAATACCTGCAAAACGTGCCAGTGGGTTCATTGCTCTTGGGGAGATGGCTGGTGCTCTGGATGGTGAACTCATTAACTATTTGCCGACAGTAACCTCTCACTTGCGTGATGCGGTATGCCATATATGTCATTGCAGATGGACTTGAGTAACTGAAAATGTTTCCAGAAAACTTATCTTTTCAGGGTTTTATATAAAAAGTCTTCCAGGTGTTGTAGGTTTTTCTGTGACATGTATATGCTTGAAGCAACAACACTGACATGCGTATGTGTCTCTCAGATTGCTCCCCGTAGAGGCGGGCTCTCGTTTGAGGCTCTGGTATGTGTTGGAAATATTGCTAAAGCAATGGGACCAGCCATGGAGCTTCATGTTCGTGGTCTCTTGGATGCTATGTTTTCTGATGGACTCTCCCTGACACTAGTGGAAGCCTTGGAGCAAATAACTGAAAGGTTTTTCTGAATTTGAGAAGTTTCATGAACTGGGTTCTTTTTGTCTGGTGTTGTTCAAGGATAACATGTGTATAAATCGGCTGCTTGAATGTATTTCTGCAATTCTCTCCAGATCTCATCATGCACTCTCTAGACAATCAAGTGCTATGAGTCCTGCGCTAGTTCACCTTGCTTTTCAGACTCTTGCTCGTAATAATTTCAAGGTTTGTCATCTATATTTTGTGCACTATATTCCCGTCTCATTAGTTTACTTTGATAGAAAACCTGTGGCATTATAGGGTCATGTTCTTCTTGAGTTCGCGAGGGAGTCTATTGTTGTATATTTAGAAGATGAGGATGGAGCTACACGAATAGATGTTGCGCTATGTTGCTGCAAACTAGTAGCAAATTCTTTCTTGGCGATGTCTTCTACCCAGTTTAGTCCTAGTAGAATCAATCATGCCAGTGGAAAGCGGCGTCGACTTGTTGAAGAGGTTTGCTTTTAAACAATGTCTCCTGGTATTATATGGTTCCCTGGTTCGTCACTTCTTAATTATCTGCTCATTCAAATACGTGCCTATGAAAAAAATCTATGCCCTAATATCTGTATAAGGATGTTTAATTCAGTTTTATGAGTGGCTTCAATAATATCGTTTTTCTATCAATTTCTCAGCCAGTTTATCCCCCTTTTGTGAAAGAGGTGGCACGCGTCTCTTTTAGTGGATTGAGTTTTGGATGCCTGCTACAAAGATTAGCTAGGTTTTAGTGATTGGACTGATTCCAAGTTTAGCATGTTACTTACTCCATCCATCCCAAAAACTGTCCTACTTTCTTTTCATTGGTCAGCTAAGTCCAATGTTTGGCACATGCTAATTGCTTCATCCCAAAGAACTGTCCTAATTTCTTTCCAATGGTCATTAGTGTTTGTATAGTGTGTTGTGCAACATGTGATTACTGTTATCTCTTCTTTGAGCCATTACTCTGTAAATCATATTTCAATGTCATTTTTATAAGTTCTTCCAAAAAAATTGGTAACATATGATTTCAATTTACTTTACACTCTAGACTTTCTCAATATTGGATTATAATGATGGTTTTAGACAACGGTAGATTCACAGGTTTATCTTTTGGTTCTCTTTGTTTTTTTGTGCTTTCTTACCGAACGTCGATTGATTTTAGGAAGGGTCTTCAAGGGTTGGCATTTCATGAAAAAGAGAAATTGTATAGCTTTATGATGTGTTTTTCTGGTGGTGCCTCAAGTCATTTGGTCTCTATGGCAGATGGGTATGGTTTACTGGGATAAATTGTCTCAAGTTCCTGGATTCTACCATTTTATCTCATTCTTTGTAGTGTGACTAAAACTTTTTAGTATCTCTGTACTTGTTTGTAGTCTTATGTTTAGCCGGATCATATAATTAGCTAGCCATTGGGTTCATTTCACTTTGTAATCTTAGTTCTTAGTGATTCAAAATCTTGTTGCAGAAATAAATCTCCAGAAGACTGTCTATAAGCATTCATCAGTTTCTCATGTTAAGTGTCTTTTTCACTTGGTGGATAAGTACTCCTTGACATTATGCATAATTAAGGTTTTTATTTCCGGTCTTCTGCATGGTGATTTAGGAGTCTTTTTTAACTGAGTTAATTTTTACAGGTTGTGCAAAAACTTCTCATCACTGTTGTTGCCGATGCTGACGCTACTGTTCGGCATTCAATTTTTTCTTCTCTGTATGCTGATGTAGGATTCGATGAGTTTCTGGCTCAGGCTGATAGTTTGACAGCTATATTTGTCACTTTAAATGACGAGGTATTTAATTCATTTAGTCTGTAGTTATTAGTGTCAATCTCTTCAACGTGTTGTAATTGCCTACTCAAATAACGCCAGTGTTATATGCCTCGGTACATGGATAAAACAACTTAGCACATACATCTATGTTACATCTCTTTTCCCCCAAACAAATCTATGATTTCTCTTTCTCCATATCACCCACCACATAGGAGCTGCTAATTCGAGTTACTAAGTACTTGCTGATGCTGTTCTTGTTTCAATCTTTGTCTTAAATTTTGGAATTGGCGGAAAATGCTTCAACTGTTTTCTATGTTCATGTGCCGGACTTTGTGGAGGTTATTTGGGTTGCTCTTAAGGATCCAACATTGGCTGTTCGAGAGAAGGCCGTTGAGGCATTGCGTGCCCGCTTTTGCAATATTGAAAAGCGCAAGACACGATGGCGTGTCTAGTGGTATGTCTACTTCTCTCTCCTGCCTTATTGTTTTTCAATTAAAATTTTATTTTTATCAATATCTTATGAATATTGCGGCAAATTTCATCTGC
Organism: Nicotiana noctiflora; assembly: GCA_032618575.1. Classification (NCBI taxonomy): domain Eukaryota; kingdom Viridiplantae; phylum Streptophyta; class Magnoliopsida; order Solanales; family Solanaceae; genus Nicotiana; species Nicotiana noctiflora. Next base: position 7,897 of record JASVEL010008401.1, on the reverse strand, counting down.
TCTTAAATTGGTGGTGCTGGCAGGTATTATAAGATGTTTGAGGCTACCCAAGATGGATTGACCAGAACTGCACCTGTTCATAGTATACATGGCTCCCTTCTCGCGGTGGGAGAGCTGCTAAGGTTGGTTATCAAACTATATCATATTATTTTTCGTTGTAGTAAAATAATTGAGAGTTCCTTTTGCTGTTTTAAATTGTTGTCATGACTATATGATAAACTGGAGACTTAAAATCTTTGGTTATATCATATAGGATGTAAGAGTCAGTTTACGTCATGTCCGAGGCGAGTTACATGTGTGTTTTAGGTGCAACCATCTACTACCTTCTTGTTCCTTTTTTTTTTGGATAAAGAAAATTATTTTATAAACGAGGGAAAGAACTTCCACGTACAAGACTTAATACAAAAAAAGTGTGTACGACCTGCTTGTTCTTATTAGCTGTTGTATCTAGAATGTATTTGTGGTCTGCAGCTTGACTACGATCCGTCGAGGTACCTTGTTTTTCACAGTCCTTAATGAAGAAAGTATTGGGTTCTTCGGTCCTTCTCATAATTCTCTGCAGAAAGTATTGGGTTTTGGCTATTGTTGGTATTTCTCTTCTCAGTTACCATTGGTTGACTATGTATATATACAAGATCCTCTGTTGAGCTATACTACATGGTCAAGTTCTACAAGATATTATCTTGTTGCTTTGCCATGGATTTCTCTGCTTGTTATTTTAAACAAATTTGATGGGTGTCATACCTTCAGAAGCATGCGTGAGTTGGTGTTCTTGGTTTCAGTTCTACGATAGGCTGTGAATTTGTTTTCCTGAACTAGTTTCACTTTTCATCATCAAAACCCATGCTTTATTTGCGCTTAAGGCCCCAATAGACTTTAGAGCTTTTTTGCGCTTCATCTTTGATTACACTGAAGGGTAGGTACTTAGGCGAGAAATGTCTGGATAACTGGTTGATTATGGGTGAGGAGGTATCTCTGCTAGCTGTAGGAGGACAAATGTTTCTTTGCTGTATTGCCATGTATGGGCTTATGCTAGTATGTTCATGACTACTATAGTCTCAAGGATTTATTTGCTTGTTATTTGAGTTGTCTCCTTCATAAGCAATAATGTGAGATTACTGGCGCAAGTTGAATAAAGTGCTCAAGTCACATGATGTGGGAATTGGAACCACTATTATCTGTATGTGGTATGATAAATGTTACCTGATGCATGCAGATTTCTTCATCAAAATGTGCAGGAGAGTTCATGATGTCAAGATACTGGGAGGTTGCAGAAATTGTTATAAGATACGTGGAGCACCAAGATCGCCTAGTTCGTCTCAGTAAAACTTCTATCTGCTTCCTCGAATTGCCCATTTCCCATCGATTTGTGGCTAACTATTTAATGGTTTGTGACATTTGACTTCATTTTAATGATTCAAGCTGCTTTGGGTTAACTGGAAAATCTCGATGATTGAGATTTACATCTTGTATCTTGACTGCTGTAACCTCAAGTTTGTTGATTTTTCTTCTACAGATATGCATGAATCATATACTTCATGTCCTTAAAATACCTGCAAAACGTGCTAGTGGGTTCATTGCTCTTGGGGAGATGGCTGGTGCTTTGGATGGTGAACACATTAACTATTTACCGACTATAACCTCTCACTTGCGTGATGCGGTATGCCATATATGTCAGTGCAGATGGACTTGAGTAACTGAAAATGTTTCCAGAAAACTTATCTTTTCAGGGTTTTATATAAAAAGTCTTCCAGGTGTTGTAGGTTTTTCTGTGACATGTATATGCTTGAAGCAACAACACTAACATGCGTATGTGTCTCTCAGATTGCTCCCCGTAGAGGCAAGCCCTTGTTTGAGGCTCTGGCATGTGTTGGAAATATTGCTAAAGCAATGGGACCAGCCGTGGAGCTTCATGTTCGTGGTGTCTAGGATGCTATGTTTTCTAATGGGCTCTCCCTGACACTAGTGGAAGCCTTGGAGCAAATAACTGAAAGGTTTTTTCTGAATTTGAGAAGAAGTTTCATGAATTGGGTTCTTTTTGTCTGGTGTTGTTCAAGGATAACATGTGTATTTTTGTGTCTCAACATTCCATCTTTGTTGCCGACCATTCAAGATCGGCTGCTTGAATGTATTTCTGCAATTCTCTCCGGATCTCATCATGCACTCTCAAGACAATCAAGTGCTATGAGTCGAGGGCATGTTGCAACAGTTACCCCCCAAGTACCAGAACTGAGTGGTCCTGCGCTAGTTCACCTTGCTTTTCAGACTCTTGCTCGTAATATTTTTCAAGGTTTGTCATCTATATTTTGTGCACTCTATTCCCCTTCTCATTAGTTTACTTTGATAGAAAACCTGTGGCATTATAGGGTCATGTTCTTCTTGAGTTCGCAAGGAAGTCTATTGTTGTATATTTAGAAGATGAGGATGGAGCTACACGAATAGATGTTGCGCTATGTTGCTGCAAACTAGTAGCAAATTCTTTCTTGGCGATGTCTTCTATCCAGTTTAGTCCTAGTAGAATCAATCATGCTAGTGGAAAGCGACGTTGACTTGTTGAAGAGGTTTGCTTTTATACAATGTCTCCTGGAATTATATGGTTCCCTGGTTCGTTACTTCTTAATTATATGCGCATTCAAATACGTGCCTATGAAAAGAATCTATGCCCTAATATCTGTAGAAGGATGTTTAATTCAGTTTTATGAGTGGCTTCAATAATATAGTTTTTCTATCAATCTCTCTGCCAGTTTATCCCCCTTTTGTGAAAGAGGTGGCACGAGTCTCTTTTAGTGGATTGAGTTTTGGATGCCTGCCACAAAGATTAGCTAGCTTTTAGTGGTTGGACTGATTCCAAGTTTAGCATATGTTACTTACTCCATCCATCCCAAAAATTGTCCTACTTTCTTTTCATTGGTCAGCTAAGTCCAATGTTTGGCACATGCTAATTGTTTCATCCCAAGAACTGTCCTAATTTCTTTCCAATGGTCATTAGTGTTTGTATAGTGTGTTGTGCAACATGTGATTACTGTTATCTCTTCTTTGAGCCATTACTCTATAAATCATATTTTAATGTCATTTTTATAAGTTCTTCCAAAAAAATTGGTAACATATGATTTCAATTTACGTTACACTCTAGACTTTCTCAATATAGGATTATAATGATGGTTTTAGACAACGGTAGATTCACAGGTTTATCTTTTGGTTCTCTTTGTTTTTTTGTGCTTTCTTACCGAACGTCGATTGATTTTAGGAAGGGTCTTCAAGCGTTGGCATTTCATGAAGCAGAGAAATTGTATAGTTTTATGATTGTGCTTTTCTAGTGGTGTCTCAAGTCATTTGGTCTCTATGGCCAATGGGTATGGTTTTCTGGGATAAATTGTCTCAAGTTCCTGGATTCTACCATTTTATCTCATTCTCTTCATGATAATGTTTTTTGTAGTGTGACTAAAACTTTTTAGTATCTCTGTATTTGTTTGTAGTCTCATGTTTGGCCGGATCATATAATTAGCTAGCCATTGGGGTCATTTCACTTGGTAATCTTAGTTCTTAGTGATTCAAAATCTTGTTGCAGAAATAAATCTCCAGAAGACTGTCTATAAACATTCTACAGTTTCTCATGTTAAGTGTCTTTTCCACTTGGTGGATAAGTATTCCTTGACATTATGCATAATTAATGATTTTATTTCCGGTCTTCTGTGATTTAGGAATCTTTTTTATCTGAGTTAATTTTTACAGGTTGTGCAGAAACTTCTCATCATTGTTGTTGCCGATGCTGATGCTACTGTTCGGCATTCAATTTTTTCTTCTCTGTATGCTGATGTAGGATTCGATGAGTTTCTGGCTCAGGCTGATAGTTTGACAGCTATATTTGCCACTTTAAATGACGAGGTATTTAATTCTTGTGGTCTGTAGTTATTAGTGTCAATCTCTTCAACGTGTTGTAATTGCCTGCTCAGATGACGCCAGTGTTATATGCCTCGGTGCATGGATAAAACAACTTAGCACATACATCTATGTTACAGACTAATTAAAATTCTCTTTTCCCCCAAACAAATCTATGATTTCTCTTTCTCCATATCACCCACCTCATAGCAGCTGTTAATTCCAGTTACTAAGTACTTGCTGATGCTGTTCTTGTTTCAATCTTTGTCTTAAATTTTGGAAATGGCGGAAAATGCTTCAACTGTTTTCAAATGTTCATGTGCCGGACTTTGTGGAGGTTATTTGGGTTGCTCTTTAGGATCCAACATTGGCTGTTCGAGAGAAGGCTGTTGAGGCATTGCGTGCCCGCCTTTGCAATATTGAAAAGTGCGAGACACGATGGCGTGTCTAGTGGTATGTCTGCTTCTCTCTCCTGCCTTATTGTTTTTCAGTAAAAATTTTATTTTTATCAATATCTTATGAATGTAGCGGCAAATTTCATCTTCTCTAAAATTGGTGGTGCTGGCAGGTATTATAGGATGTTTGAGGCTACCCAAGATGGATTGACCAGAACTGCGCCTGATCGTAGTATACATGGCTCCCTTCTCGCGGTGGGAGAGCTGCTAAGGTTGGTTATCAAACTATATCATATTATTTTTCATTGTAGTAAAATAATTGAGAGTTCCTTTTGTTGTTTTAAATTGTTGTCATGGTTGTATGATAAACTGGAGACTTAAAATCTGTGGTTATTTCATGTAGGTTGTAAGAGTCAGTCTACCTCATGTCCGAGGTGAGTTACATGTGTGTTTTAGGTGCAACCATCTACTACCTTCTTGTTCCCCTTTTTTTTTATAAAGAAAATTATTTTATAAACGAGGGAAAGAACTTCCACGTACAAGACTTATACAAAAAAAGTGTGTACGACCTGCTTGTTCTTATTAGCTGTTGTATCTAGAATGTATTTGTGGTCTGTAGCTTGACTACGATCTGTCGAGGTACCTTGTTTTTCACAGTCCTTTATGAAGAAAGTATTGGGTTCTTCGATCCTTCTCACAATCCTCTGCAGAAATTATTGGGTTTTGGCTGTTGCTGGTATTTCTCTTCTCTGTTACCATTAGTTGACTATGTATATATACAGGATCCTCTGTTGAGATATACTACGTGGTCCTGTTTTATAAGATATTATCTTGTTGTTTTGCCATGGATTTCTCTGCTTGTTCTTTTAAACAAATTTGATGGGTGTCATACCTTCAGAAGCATGCGTGAGTTGGTGTTCTTGGTTTCAGTTTTATGACAGGCCGTGCATTTGTTTCTCCTGAACTAGTTTCACCTTTCATTATCAAAGCCCATGCTTTATTTGCGCTTAAGACCCCAATAGACCTTAGAGCTTTTTTGCGCTTCGCCTTTGATTACACTGAAGGATAGGTACTTAGGCGAGAAATGTCTACATAACTGGTTGATTATGGGTGAGGAGGTACCTCTGCTAGCTGTAGGACGACAAATTTTTCTTTGCTGTATTGCCATGTATGCACGTATGCTTGTATGTTCCATGACTACTATAGTCTCGAGGATTTATTTGCTTGTTATTTGAGTTGTCTCCTTCATAAGCAATAATGTCAGATTACAGGCGCAAGTTGAATAATATGCTCAAGTCACATGATGTGGGAATTGGAACCACTATTATCTGTATGTGGTATGATAAATGTTACCTGATGCATGCAGATTTTTTCATCAAAATGTGCAGGAATACAGGAGAGTTCATGATGTCAAGATACAGGGAGGTTGCGGAAATTGTTATAAGATACCTGGAGCATCGATATCGCCTAGTTCGTCTCAGCATAACTTCTCTGCTTCCTCGAATTGCCCATTTCCTGCGTGATCGATTTGTGACTAACTATTTAATGGTTTGTGACATTTGACTTTATTTTAATGATTCAAGCTGCTTTGGGTTAACTTGAAAATCTCGGTGATTGAGATTTACATCTTGTATCTTGACTGCTGTAACCTCAAGTGCTTCTACAGATATGCATGAATCATATACTTCATGTCCTTAAAATACCTGCAAAACGTGCTAGTGAGTTCATTGCTCTTGGGGAGTTGGCTGGTGCTCTGGATGGTGAACTCATTAACTATTTGCCTACAATAACCTCTCACTTGCGTGATGCGGTATGCCATATATGTCATTGCAGATGGACTTGAGTAACTGAAAATGTTTCCAGAAAATTTATCTTTTCGGGGTTTTATATAAAAAGTCTTCGAGGTGTTGTAGGTTTTTCTGTGGCATGTATATGCTTGAAGCAATAACACTGACATGCGTATGTGTCTCTCAGATTGCTCCCCGTAGAGGCAGGCCCTCGTTTGAGGCTCTGGCATGTGTTGGAAATATTGCTAAAGCAATGGGACCAGCCATGGAGCTTCTTGTTCGTGGTCTCTTGGATGCTATGTTTTCTGATGGGCTCTCCCTGACACTAGTGGAAGCCTTGGAGCAAATAACTAAAAGGTTTTTTCTAAATTTGTGAAGAAGTTTCATGAACTGGGTTCTTTTTGTCTGCTGTTGTTCAAGGATAACATGTGTATTTCTGTGTCTCAGCATTCCATCTTTATTGCCGACCATTCAAGATCGGCTGCTTGAATGTATTTGTGCAATTCTCTCCAGATCTCATCATGCACTCTCAAGACAATCAAGTGCTATGAGTCGAGGGAATATTGCAATAGTTACACCCCAAGTACCAGAATTGAGTGGTCCTGCGCTAGTTCAACTTGCTTTTCAGACTCTTGCTCTTATTAATTTCAAGGTTTGTCATCTATATTTTGTGCACTCTATTTCCCTTCTCATTAGTTTACTTTGATAGAAAACCTGTGGCATTATAAGGTCATGTTCTTCTTGAGTTCGCAAGGGAGTCTATTATTGTATATTTAGAAGATGAGGATGGAGCTACCCGAATAGATGTTGCGCTATGTTCCTGCAAACTAGTAGCAAATTCTTTCTTGGCGATGTCTTCTACCCAGTTTACTCCTAGTAGAATCAATCATGCCAGTGGAAAGCGACGTCGACTTGTTGAAGAGGTTTGTTTTTAAACAATGTCTCTTGGTATTATATGGTTCCCTAATTCGTCACTTCTTAATTATCTGCGCATTCAAATACGTGCCAATGAAAAGAATCTATGCCCTAATATCTGTATAAGGATGTTTAATTCAGTTGTATGAGTGGCTTCAATAATATAGTATTTCTATCAATCTCTCAGCCAGTTTATCCCTCTTTTGTGAAAGAGGTGGCACGCGTCTCTTTTAGTGGATTGAGTTTTGGATGCCTGCTACAAAGATTAGCTAGCTTTTAGTGGTTGGACTGATTCCAAGTTTAACATATGTTACTCCACACATCCCAAAAATTGTCCTACTTTCTTTTCATTGGTCAGCTAAGTCCAATGTTTGGCACATGCTAATTGCTTCATCCCAAGAACTGTCCTAATTTCTTTCCAATGGTCATTAGTGTTTGTATAGTGTGTTGTGCAACATTTGATTACTGTTATCTCTTCTTTGAGCCATTACTATATAAATCATATTTCAATGTCGTTTTTATAAGTTCTTCCAAAAAAATTTGTAACATATGATTTCAATTTACTTTACACTCTAGACTTTCTTACCGAACGTCAATTGATTTTAGGAAGGGTCTTCAAGGGTTGGCATTTCATGAAAAAGAGAAATTGTATAGTTTTATGTGCTTTTCTGGTGGTGTCTCAAGTTATTTGGTCTCTATGGCAGATGGGTATGATTTACTGGGACAAATTGTCTCAAGTTCCTGGATTCTACCATTTTATCTCATTCTCTTCATGATAATGATTTTTGTAGTGTGACTAAAACTTTTTAGTATCTATGTACTTGATTGTAGTCATGTTTGGCCTGATCATATAATTAGCTGGCCATTGGGGTCATTTCACTTGGTAATCTTAGTTCTTAGTGATTCAAAATTTTGTTGCAG
>JASVEL010008400.1:0-13969 GCA_032618575.1 Nicotiana noctiflora | reverse complement strand
CATATAACCAACAAAAATTTAAGTATCCTAATAGTATTTTCTTGAAATTTAAATGTACATATCACTACATCACTATACTTACAACTCGTATTGTCTTGAAGTCTCATGCTGGCTTTCTTGAGGTTGCTGATAACTACCAGAGGGACCACCGTGCTCCAATACTGCAGATTTTTGCAAATTCCAACTAGGGACGTGGTCATAATTTGTCAAATTCAATTCCGGACGATACACCCTATGAAAATTACAACTATAAATACAAATCCAAATAAAACATAAAGAAAAAGATTTCACTAAATTTAAGTTTACCAGTCGTCTTGTTGATTATACGAAGTAGTAACATTATTTTCTGGCTCCTCATTCGCCCGTGGTGACAAATTCAAATCAAGAGAACCTCTTCCATCTCCAACCTGTCCGCCTAATGCTCCTCCAAAATAACCATCCGATGAATGTGGGTTATCACTTATACGCACTCCCTCATTACTACTAAGGTCTTCAACCTTCACATACATTTCTAATAATTTTATTACAATGTATTCTCTATATTCGTCCGGAACCCGCAAAAAATCTCTAAGACTTTCATCATCGTCAATGTTTAACTTAGAATAATAAGCAAACCCATGCGGAGTCACTGCATAAGAAATCTTCCGGTTACTTTAATGCTAACCGAACGCCTCCGCTCACTCATTTTTTTACGTAACAACGATACCAAAGTATTGTATTGCATATTAAGCGGCAATTTAACATGACACCGTGGAGGAGAGCTATACCTCACTGAGTTATTATCCACAATAACCTCACCCCCCCAATACAATGAAACCCTCATTTTGGCAACCTGAGACATTATAAAAAATGGATTGATAAGGAGAAGAGAGAAAAACCGAATTTGTGTTGATATAGTTTTGATGAAGTTTAGTCGTCTATAAATAAGAAAATTTTGAGAATCAAATTCGCACTACAAAACTACGAATTATGATTTTTAATTAAAAAGTGGGCCCATTTGCAGCCTATTTCGCAGTATTGTACTGCGAAATAGCCTATTTCGCAGTACAATACTGCGAAATAGACCACTTTTGAAAACACGGCCATTAAAATAAAAAATCCTATTTCGTAGTATAAAACTGCGAATTGCACTAACGGCCGTTAGTGCAATTCGCAGTTTTATACTGCGAAATAGGTAATTGTGTATTTTTTTTTTTTTTGGTTTATTTTGGTATTTTTTGTATTTTGTAACATTATTTCGGTTCCGGGCTCTGAATGTGTGCCACCAGAAACGATCTCTTCAAGTCAGGTTCATCACATGTAAGTATAGGTCAACATTAGTACATTCAAATTCGAAAAAAGGAAACAACAACAACAACAACCCACTATATTCCCACAAAGTGGGGTCTGGGGAGAGTAATATGCAGACATGTCTTACCTCTACCCGAGAAGGCAGAGAGGTTGTTTCCAATCGACCATCGAAGGTTACGCAAAAAAAGCATGATATGGTCGAAGTCACTATCAACATCAATTCTATTACAAGAATACATGTCTATGAACGCAACCTCTGTTTTTTTTTTTTTTTCTTTTATGCGGGGGGAGGGGGGAGGAGGGGAGAGAGGTTAAGAAAGAAGGAAGCCATCCTCACTCTTCAGTTGGAGAAGTACTGGAAGCCAAGCCCTTGATAATATGCCGACACTGAAACCTGACAAGTCATTGAAGCTAAAACCATTAAGAATTAGCACACATGGACCCTGCCAATGTACAGTAGAGGATTCTATTCTCAGCAGTTCACTTTGCCCAACTTTATCCTTGCCTAAAATCTGAGGTAGAAATAAACATAACATAGAAAAACAACTAAGCATGTAAAAAGCCATTGCAGCTGCTTCCCTGATCTAACTTATAATTACATGGACACTCAGGGTCCCCAGTAGTTCGGAATTGTCAATTTCACACAATTTCAGGAGGCAGGCCGATGAATATTTAATACTGACTCAAACAGAAATTGCAACAACTGCTGCACTAACCAATGGTATAACTAACTAACAGGACTGTCGGTTTATAGCGAATAACTTCTAAACATCTCTATGACCATACAAATAAAAACTTTGGTTTGGATTCAAAACTGACCAAAGCCTCTATTTTTTCACTTAGGCTTTTAGACAGGATGCTTCACTTCAACCACTCCATACCATGACTGATTTTTTAAACAGATGGAAAGGGCCGAAAACTCAAATCCCACCGCTGCAGGTGTAAAAAGAAAAAGTTAAAATGTTAAAACATGATTTAAAGGTTCACATCACATTGTGCTCAACTTTATACATGATGCCGACTTACTATATTGCATTTTTTCCCCTCATACCATCTCATTTTAGTGTCGATGAACTAAAGTATGTCCTAGGATGCCAAACCTTTGAAAAAAACATTAAAACAACAAATGAAGTATTTATGACAAAAGCTAAGATGGCAAGCATTATCAGATCCCCAGTAAACAGTTTAACTGCCTTTTTCAGCTAGAGCATCATAAGTTCTTTGATTCACTATATTTCAATATGAATGACAATCTGCGCAGAAAATAGTGAAACTGAAATCTCAGTGATGAGAGTTGATAAAAACCCTTCGTACTCCCCATTTTTTGAAGCATAAAACATACTGAATGAAAGCTTGAATTCTCTTTTCCTTTTGTAGGCAGATTTCTGAATAGCAATGTCAATGACAAAAGATATAAAAAAGGAAACACAAACATATAAAAAGGGATAAAAGATATAGAGTTATCATGGACTGAAAACTGAAAGTACCAGATAACATCTTCGAGTTTAGAACTATGCGATGTGATTGCTTTAGCAGCTTGCGTATCATCAGCACATGCTTGTCTTTCAAGATTTTTGCTTCTACAACTAAACCGCAATTTCAAAGGCACTATCTGCACCACCACATGTTAAATGCTTGTCAGCAAAGCATTTATAGAAGCAAAATAGTGTATCATCGTGATGCTTCATAAATACAAGGCTCTGAATAATGAAGTTAGATATCATGTTGGGCCCTTGATAAAAAAAAAAACACATACTAGACTCTCAACGGATGATTGTTATTTAGTAAAAGCTAATAGGAACTTCAACGTACATCTCTAGCTCACATCAGTTCAACTATTGTTTCAGATTTTGCAAGATGTATTCGTAATGAACTGTTGAAGACAGGGTACATAAATCAGTCAACCAGCATTATCATTGCTAGGCAAAGAAAATGACGAAAAGAAGGGGAGAAATTAGAAGGGAGCTTCTATATGCAAAGCACCAGCTCAGGAAAGATTTCATTCTCATCAGACTGTTATTACGGAAGCTTGAAGATGATCAATAATTGGCGAGCACAGCTCATCCAGCTAATATTGATAAACATATAAATTACCATAAAAATGTCTACCAGGAGATTATGCATCCCCAGAACCGAATCACAACAATTTAGAATTCAAAGGAACAACCTATGGGAATATACCTTTTTGCTGTACCTAAAATCCCTCTTTGGAAGAAAATGCAAAGGCAAGTTGATTGAAGAAGGAGCTTGAACCAATAGGAACAATTTGGTTGGACCTAAAAGGATATGAGACTAGCAATGAATCCCCAGCAAGTATATCTTTTTTATTGTATCACTAATAGATAGTAATTGCCAATAAAATACCAGCAGTGGAGGTAGATCCTGCACCCTTTGAAATTAAGACCCGAATAGCCTGTGTAAAAACAGAAACCCAAATTCATGCACAATAGAAATATATCGATATATATAGAAATGTGAGATGTAACATAAATAAACAAAAGAAGAAACCTTCTTTGAAAGTGCTTCCACAACTCGATTCCTAGTAAATTCTCCTCCTGAGGCTGCCGTTTCATGCGAAAAGCAGAGCTCATACACATGTAGGGGGCGCAAAGGACTAGGCCCAAGAATCAGAACAACCCTTTGAATAGCAGAAAATTCCGTTATCATCAACTGAAGAGCAGTCTTGAGGCTAGATATAGTGTTCATTAGCTTATCTAGTCTTCTTATTCCCATCCTCACCTCCCTCTTCCTGGCGGCATGCTTTCTACGTGAAGGGCCCGTGTCTGCTTGTAAAAGAGCTGTCTCCTAAAGGAAAGCCAGTACTAGGTCATAGCGCAAGAGATACGAGTACCACAAAAGATGGTTACGAACAGAACAATGGTTTCAAAAGTAGGTTGCAATGTCTCTTTCCTTAAAATTAAATTCTCTTCTATCAATTGTTATTGGAGTTCAAGCTGAGTTTTGCAGAAATGCTATAGGATACAATATGACCTGAAACCTAAGTACATTACATACTAACAGAATTAGGTTTCTAAACAAGAAAATCAAACTATCTAACTAACAAGAAAGTTTATAATATTTCTTGATTCGGGTAATGTAGAATAGAAAGCCAGGGAAAGATAATTGTTGCAGTGGACTTATTCCATATATGTACCTCACAACTTTCAATTCTAGCAACATTTATAAAGCCAAAACTCGCTAATTCATAAATGTAAAACATATCTCTAGTATTAGACCCCATTTTTGTTCATAACATACTTCAAAACCTAAACTCGTAAGTATTACTTTAATTTTGTTTTGATTTACCAAAAGTAGATAAAAATTAATTTTGTTTTTCCATTTACTACATTATCTTTCCGTGAATTTAAAAATCAGACTTGGAAAATATCAAAATCCCGCACCAAAAAGAGCAGCATATTTTAAAGTAATGCTGTGGTTCACTCACCAATTCTGCAAATTCAGTGTTCAATACATCATATTCTAGAGTGAGATCCTGCAGTATGCTGCGCAATTAAACAAACAACATACAGGCGATCAATTAGAGCAGCACCAGAGAAGCAAACAACATAAAAATATGAACAAAAAATCAAATTCTGTACTACTTACGAAGGGATTTGCTGGTGCATATATAGGACGAAACCTAAGATGTCAGTAACAAGATGGAATCTGATAGAGCTGTTGAGAGTATCTGAGATTGTTTCGATGTCTGTGAAACCTACTTCACTTTCTCCTTCCCCTTCCATCAGCTCTCTATAGTCGTATGATTTGATTTGGGTAATGTAAATTCAAATTACCACTTTAGCGCGCTGGTCCCGTGGTCCGAGTTTTCGCTCCGATTTTCCAACATATTCCCCAATTAAATTAGTAATTATTTTTCTCATGTAATTTTGAAGTCAAGAGACTGGTATCACTTTGTTGAAGCCCAAGACGGTCCGGCCCATAAGAAGACCACGGATCCACCTTGACTTGACCCGGAAGTATTCATTTGTCTTGTACTATTTATTTTTGAAAAAATTTTACAAACCACTATTGTTTAGTGGTTATTAGCTAGTTATAACTATTATTTACTATATTACTTCTTATAGCTGTATTTTCAGTTTGGGAAATTTCACCTATACCATATAGAAAACTATATTACCAAATATATTCATAATTTACACATTACCCGACATACTAATAGTATTTCTATAAAATATAGACAATTCATTAAATAAGGAATCATTGTAACTGTAGGCTTCCTTATTTAGATGCGCTAATATTAGAGAATTAAGTATTCTTCCAGATATTTTGCAACACAAATCATGTGACAAGTGAACATCAATTTCAAACATCTCATTTCTGTAGTTTTCTGCCTTTTGGCTTTGATTTATTCGCTACTACTACTTGGTGAAGATACATTCTCTTCCTCCCTTTTTCTCTTCTTAATTTTCAAAACTGACGCAAACTCGTCCATCAAATTTTGGTTTTCATCACCAAAGATTTTCACAATTGTATCATAAGCCTCGATATTTGAAAGTTCGCCCTGTGATTATGAGCGAATCGTTTCTCCAATTTGTTCTGAAAATTAATGCAAAATTTTAAAGTTTTGAATTTGAATTTGGGTTTTCAAAAATCGTTATTTATTTAGATTGAGTGTTATTGCAAATAATTGGGAATATGGTTTGGAGTTTATACCTCAATTTTAAGGGATTTTGGTGAAGATTAAACTTGGTTTTGGCTGACTTTCAGATTGAAAAATTATTTATTTATTTTTCTTTTATACATTTAACTATTTTTGAAAGTTGAAAAAACAAAAACTTAGAATCACATCTTCTATGTATAACCGTTCGCGATTTCAATATGGAATTGAGTATCACCAATGAGAACACAGTTGCATGTTTGTGTTGTTACATTATATATCAAAATCTGGTTGTATATAAGTGTCCTACACTTTATCTACATTTTATCTACAATAAATTACATGTCCGAGTAAATGTATATATATCAATATGGATTTTCGCAATATCTATAAAAATTTCTACAATTATTCTACAATAAAACTACATATCATTTGAATAATTAATATGAAAATATAGAATTTCAATGTTTCTACAAATTATCTACAAAATTTTTACAGACTGTTCATAACAGAATTTATCTTTATTTTCATGCATGTTCGTCTGGAACACTAAAGTTACTTGATATGCCAACATCTCTCGTTATAGAGGAATACAACTTATCTATAATTTTCTATAACTTTCACACATTATTTTCACTCAGTTAACTACAACTACGATAACATAAAACTTATACAATATGTCTTTTGCGTATATTATTTCTACTAAGTTATATACAGCTACAATATAATACCCCTTAAATATAAATTTTATACAATGTTATTCAACTTTTATAAAATATTTAAATGAATAAAAGAAAAATAAATAAATAACAAAATATAATTTTTCTACAATTTCTGCAATATAATGTATGTCATGTCTTCTTCTTCTTCTTCTTCTTCAAGTTACCATATGAAATTCAGCCAAAACCAAGTCTAATCTTCACCAAAACCCCTTAAAATTGAGATATAAACTCCAAACCATATTTTCAATTATTTGCAACAACACTCAATCCAAAAAAATAATGATTTTTAAAAATCTAAATTCAAATTCAAAGCTTCAAAGTTTTTTAATGGTTGTCAATAGTGGAAATGATGCTCTCTTTTGCTTTCCTCTTATATTATTGAAATTCGAGATTGAGAGATAGAGAAAGACATAGAGAGAATTCTCAATTCTTTGCAACAACATCCAATCTAAACAAACAATATCTTTTGAAAATCCAAATTCGATTTAAAGCTTCAAATTTTTTTAATGGTTGTCAATGGTGGAGAGGCTACAGATTTCCGCTGGTTTTAGAAGAGGAAATCATGGGTTATTGAAGAGGAAATAGTGGGGATTTAGAGAGAGAAACTTGGGGGGTGTGAATATACAGTTGAGGAAAATTAGGAGATTAATTAATACCATTAAAATCCTAAAATGGTACATAAATGGTAATTAGGCATATAGAAGGTAACTATATTAAATGTTAAGCATAGAGGATAATATAGTTTATTATATGGCATAGAAATATAAAAATTCCTTTCAGTTTTGCTAGAGTGTATTCGTTATATTTAAGCTATTGTATTTATGAATACAGTAGCAAAACTCGGCGTGAAATAGGGGAATACAGCTAGGTAATTATTGTATTCGACTGTATTCACGATATGTATTTGTGAATACAGTAATATAAATAGCATAAATCGTAGTCTATTCAGCTGTGTTTAAATGAAATATGAAATTAACACAAATAGACTCCTAATATAACTCAACAAACTCAATTGTAAATTTGCATACATAAATACATCTGAATACATTCATGGAATATAGCGAGATAGTGAATACAATGAAATACATGAAATACAGCAAGAAACATTGAAATACAATTAAAAATAATAATAAATACAATAAAATACATAGAATATAGTGAGATACATTGAAATACATAAAATACAGCAAGATACATTAAAATACAATAAAAAAAGGTAACAAACTCTTCAAGTTGCTCAGCCTCAAACTCTGTCGTCTTTGTTCAAGAATACCCTTATGTCATCTCGTCGATAGGAGATTTCGAACCTCCATTGTCAATCCTATATGTTAGATTTCAACATTGATACAGAACATAAGACATTGATTTCTAAACTTTCACGCCCCAACCTCGGGAGGCGCGATCGACGCTCAATCAAGTAAACCCAACTGAGTAAGCCTTATTGACACTTTCTACCCAACTCAAGATGATTAAAGAACCCAGCTTCCGAATAATTAGACAATAGCAAACATTAAGCATTCAATATTGTTAGTTCATTTTTATATCACAAATTTTAAATTGTGGTTAAGTTTTCAAGATTTTATACAGTCATTACTTATACGAACTAGAGAATAGAGTTGTAACACAGATGATTAACCCAACCAACATAACCCACACAATGTCTTCGGAGCTTCTATTGATACAAAAGACGAATTATGACAATGTCGGCAATAAAGCCCCGGCTATACCTCAAAAATAGAAGTCTACGACAAAGAAGTACATCATAACCCCTTGAAGGAAAAAGGTGCTCACCAAGTCTTCGGGATGAGGACACTCCGCTACGCATCGGCACTGTCTGCTATAGAATCACCTACATTCATTTAAAAATATAGCACCCCCGGCAAAAGAGACGTTAGTACCATGGAATAGTACTAGTATGTATAACTAAATACCATCTAATTAGAAAGAACTTTCATACAATAATAAGAAATCACAAGTATAGCTCAGAAGCTTTAAACTATCACAACATTATCAAATAAAGGAATCATACAACTTTCACATCATTTTTTCGTAGTTTTTAGTTTGGGGAATTTCACATTGTTCATCATTGCTCACAATACCACCGCTATCTTGTACGAAGTCCAATCTCGACCCGATCAGCTAGGTTGCCTCGTTTGAGGCATACACTTCAATTATAATCTTATTTTTCCTTTTTCAGGAATTCAATTTCAACATAATACCACCATATGTACGGCATGGCATCCGATCACGGCCCGATCGGCAGGTCGCCTTACCACGGCATTGTTCCTTCCGCATTAGTCATTTTGTTTCACATATATCATTTCATAGGCACTTGGGGCCACAACTTATCACATCATTCTTGGAACTAGGACACATTTTATATTATTCCCAATTTCAATATTAGCTTTGCCATTTAGGGCAGTAGGTGCGCATAATGGATATTTAAATCGTAAGCATAAATAACATTCCCAATAGATGTCACAACAACTCAATTTCAATCTAAATTAAAGTCTAAGCATTTCAATACATGATTCATACCTCCCCTTTCCAGTTATCAAGATAGCACATTGATTATGTTGTGACACATCTTTCACACATATAAAATTACAATATCAATTCATGTAAAATAATAATTAACGCAAGAATCCAAACTTTAGCCTTACCACATTTACACAAGCACTAATGACGCTCAATTTCTAAAAGACGGTTTTAGCCATACATACCTCAATATAGCTTTCCTTAATCCTTATAAAATTCTGAAACTATTAGCACTTTGATCTATTGTACAAGAATTACAAGTTGAACCAAGAATTAAGGACACAATTAGGGTTCTAGCTCGTTTGAGCATATTATCAAGCACTAGGGGTACATTGTGATATTAGGTCCATTTTGAAAGATATTTCTATCATTTCATACCCTAATTGCTTTCTTTTTAGTTCACAACTTCTCATTACTCTGTGATCTTGTATGTATGCAAGAAATCTATTCATGTGCCCATAAATTACCTCAAATGACCCATTATGGCTATATCTAAAATTTAAGAGCTGAGGTGATAAAATCTTACCTCTTGGGATGAAGGTTTAGGTGCCTCGCTTGATTATCTTCAATGTTTAGCAAGGATTTGTGGAGCAATTTATGATAAAAAGCACTTCCCCTCTCTCAAACCCTCTTTCTCACTCTAAAAGTACCAGGAAATAGGCTCAAAATGAGCTATTACATAAGATATAACGACAGGGGGTCGATTTTTAAAAATTAGAAAATAGGAGCCCGACTCAAGTCTGCGATTGCATTTGCGATCGCAAAGTTGACATTCGGTCCGCAGAATAGACCGCAAAATGATTCCCAAAACCTGAATACACTATTTAGGTATGCGACAGAAATGCGATCCGCATACCCGTTTTGCGGTCTATAGTGCATCGAAGAACTTCCCCTTACAAAATACCAAGGGGATTATGCGATGACTATGTGATCCGCATATCGATTATGCGATCGCATCATTGACTGCATAGTTGACCTCAAATTTGTCCAACACACTGTTTCACTCTGCGGAGACTATGCGGTTTGTATACCTGTTCTGCGATTGCATTCTCGACCGCATAATCGCACTTTTTGGAAAATATTATTTCTTGACATTTTAGTGCACATATCAGTCCAAAGGGTCCAGATTTACACATTTCTAACACGTATTCCTAATTTGGCACTACGAGCTTTTGAGTTTTGGGTAGAAATTTTTACGGGGCCTTACATCTTCCCACACTTAAGATCATTCGTCCTCGAATAAGGATCAAGGTTCACCCATTAGCAAATTTCTTTATGCAATCTCAGTTTCTCATAATCATGGAACACCTCAATAGCTCCGAATTTGGCCAACTCCCTAAATTTCTAAAAATTTCGCTAGAGTTTTCTTTGTATCTAGGCCAATCCACATGTCAGGGAGCCCTAGAAACATATCCTAATAGCATTTACATATTCCATAAACACAACATAACATGTACAATACTAAACATAGTTTCATAGACAATCATATAACCAGAACGAACTAGAACAGTTTTACATAGATTAACTCAAGGATACAGAGTTCATGTGGACCAAATAGATGACAGTTATTACATGGCTATACAAAAGAATGTGGGTACTTCCTCTTGATTTCTTCCTCGGCTTCCCAAATGGCTTCCTCAACCTGCTGGTTTCGCCATAACACCTTTACGGAGGCAATTTCCTTATTCCTCAATTTTCGTACCTACCGATCAAAAATGGCAACTAGAACTTCTTCATAGGACAGTTCCTCATTGACCTCAATAGTTTCAACTGGTATGATAGTGGACGGATCTCACACTACTTTCTTCAACATAGACACACAAAAGACTAGTTGAACCAATGGCATACCGGGTGGCAGCTTAAGCTTGTATGCCACTTGACCAATCCGCTAGATGATCCTGTACGGTTCGACATACCTTGGGCTCAATTTTCCTTTCTTCCCAAATCGCATGATAGCCTTCATGGGGAAAACCTTTAAGAATACCCATTCATCTTCTTTGAACTCCAAATCCCTACGACGGACGTCCGAATAAGCCTTTTGGCGACTCTGAGCAGTTTTCAAACTCTCCTTGATAAATTTGAATTTCTCCATGGCCTGGTGCACAAGGTTTGGCCTTATTAATTCAGCTTCTCTGACCTCGAACCACCCAATGGGATACCTACATCTTCTACCATGCAGTTCCTCAAATGGTGCCATTTGGATACTACCGTAGAAGCTATTGTAGTAAGCAAACTCTATAAGTGGCAAATGATCACCACAGCTACCTTTGAAATCAAGAGTGCAAGTATGTAACATGTCCTCAAGCGTTTGAATAGTCAACTCTGCTTGCCCGTCGGTCTGGGGGTGAAAAATTATGCTAATACTTACCTGCGTGCCCAAACCTTGCTAAAATTTCTTCCAAAAGTTGGCTATGAATTGAGCCCCTCGATCTGAAATGATTGAGACTGGAGTACCATGCAACTTGACTATTTTCTTAATATATAACCGTAGATTTGACTGGCAAGAAGTGTGTTGATTTGTGAGTTGATCCACGATCACCCAAATTGAGTTGAACTTGCGCGGAGTGCATGGTAACCCCACTACAAAATCCTTATTGATTATTTCCCATTTTCACATGGATTTCTATGCTTTGAGCCAGTCCTCCGGGTCTTTGGTGTTCGGCCTTCACTTGCTGACAGTTCTAACACCTTGCTACAAAGTCTGCCACATCCCTCTTCATGTTATTCCACCAATAAACTTCCTTAAGATCATGATACATTTTTATAGAACCTACATGTACGAAATACCTGGAAGTGTGAGCTTCTGTCATGATCCTTCCCTGAAGACCGTCAATATCCGGAACACATAGGCGGCCCTGGCACCGTAGGGTGCCATCATCCATGCCAAGGCAAAAAGTTGTGGTCTTGAGTTTATGAATCCCCTCTTTCGGTTGTGCTAATAATGGATCATTGAATTGTTTTTCTTTCACCTCCGCAGCGAGCGACAATTTTGCCATATTCTGCATAATTATCCCTCCTTCACTAGAGTCCTCAAAGTGAACTCCCAGACTAGCCAACTGATGAACCTCTCAGGCCAACAACCTCAGATGCACCTTCAAATGAGCCAAACTTCTCATAGATTTTTGACTAAGAGAATCAGCCACAATGTTAGCCTTCCCGGGTGATAGAGAATGTCAATATCATAGTCCTTGAGTATCTCCAGCCATCTT
Source organism: Nicotiana noctiflora (assembly GCA_032618575.1). NCBI lineage: Eukaryota > Viridiplantae > Streptophyta > Magnoliopsida > Solanales > Solanaceae > Nicotiana > Nicotiana noctiflora. Next base: position 1,592 of record JASVEL010008400.1, on the reverse strand, counting down.
CTCTGCCTCAAATTCAACTCCTTCTATTTGAAAATATATTGAAGTCTCGTGTGGTCCATGAACGCATCCACATGGACCCCATATAGATAATGTTACCAAATGTTTTTCGCAAACACCACTACTGCAAGATCTAAGTCATGGGTCGGATAGTTCTTTCCATGATTCTTGAGTTTCCTAGAAGCATAGGCTATAACCTTTCCATGTTGCATCAACACACACCCAAGACCAATCCTTGAAGCATCGTAATACACCACAAATCCCTATATACCCTCTTGCAGGGTTAATACCGGTGTTGAAGTCAATCCTGATTTCAATTCTTGGAAGCTCTTCTCACAAGCATATAACTAGTGGAACTTAAATACTTTCTGGGTCAATTTAGTCAATGGAGAGGCCATAGTATAAAACACCCTCCACAAATCTTCTGTAGTACCCGTCCAAACCTAAGAAACTGCGAATCTGTGTTAGAGTGTTAGGTCTAGGCCAATTTCTCATTACTGCAACCTTTTGAGGATCAACCATAATCCCTTCCCTGGAGACGACATGACCCAAGAACGCGACAGATTCAATCCAGAATTCACATTTTGAAAATTTTGCATACAATCGATGTTGTTGAAGAGTCTGCAAAATTGCTCTAAGATAGTTAGCATGATCCTCTCAACTTCGGAAATACATAAGGATATCATCAATGAACACTATTCCAAGTGAGTCTAGAAAAGGCTTGAAGACTTGATTCATAAGATCCATGAAAGCGTCGGGGCATTCGTTAGCCCAAAGGACATCACCAGAAATTCAAAGTACCCATACCGAGTTCTAAAAGCTATTTTTGGAATATTCTGCTCCATTATCTTCAATTGATGATACCCGGACCGCAAATCAATCTTTCAAAAACACATAGCACCGTGCAATTGGTCAAACAAGTTATCTATTCTGGGTGGAGGGTATTTATTTTTTATGGTGATTTTGTTAAGGTGCCGGTAGTCAATACCCATTCGCAATGACACATCTTTATTCCTTACAAACAAAAATGATGCGCCCTATGGTAACACACTTTGTCGGATGAAACCCTTTTCTAGCAAATACTTCAATTGTTCCTTTAGTTCCTTAATTCTGCCGGTGCCATTTTGTAAGGTGGAATTGATATAGGTTGTATGCCTAGCATCACATCGATTCCAAAATCAATCTCCCTGTCAGGTGGGATCCTAGGAAGCTCATCCGTAAAGACATCCAAAAATTCATTTACAACTGGCACGGACTCAAGGCTAAGTGCCTCGGCATCGGTATCCGCAGCCCGAACTAAATGGTAGATTCACCCCTTCTTGATCATCCTTGTGGACTAAAGTTAAGAAATAAACCCACCTTTAGATGCTACATTATCCCCATTCCATTCAACAACGGGCTCATTAGGAAACTCAAGGCTCATAGTTCAAGTTCGATAGTCAAGCTTGACAAAACATGAATAAAGCCAATCCATCCCCATTATTACATCAAATCAACCATCCCCAATTCAATAATATCGGCCACGGTACCCTTACCACACACTGTGACAACACAATTTCTATAAACTCGAGTAGCCAAAATCGACTCACCAACCT
>JASVEL010008399.1:0-38652 GCA_032618575.1 Nicotiana noctiflora | reverse complement strand
ATATATATATATATATATATATATATATATATATATATATATATATATATATATATATATATATATATATATACATATACATAAATTCCTATATACATATACATAATCATCCGAAAAAAATAAAAAGAAATAAATAACAAAAAATAAAAATCTGTCCGAAAATAAAAATAACAATAATAATAATAATAAAACGAAATATATATACATATATACTACCCTAAAGCAATATATATATATATATATACAAAAAACCAAGAAAAATATATATATTGTCCGAAAAAAATAAAAGTAAATAATAAAAAATAATGAGAAATATATTCTGCCTGAAAAATAGTAAAATAAAATAAAATATACATATATACATATAGTCATATATATCTAATATACCCCTGTATACACGTATATACACAGCATATACATAGTATATACACATGCATAATTAGGGTTTTTTATTACTTTATTCAAACATATATATATATATATATGTATATATATATACATGTATGCTATATATACACGTATATATATGTATATAACATATGTTTATACCTATATACACGTGTATATACATATATATATATATATATATATATATATATACATACCCTCGCCGGAAAAATCAAAAGAAAGGAAGATGAAGAAGAAAAACTCGGGACATGCTCGGCGACGACAACAACCATGGCGACTGGACGTCGAGGCCATGGACGAGCTCGAGCTTGGCAGCCATGGCCATGGACGGCCAGCCGAGCTGCCATGATCACGATTTTCTCGGCCAGCAGTGAAGGTGACGAGCTGCTGCTCGGCTGCTGGCCGCGTGGCTGTGAGGGGGTGACGGGGAGGGTGCTGGAGGCGATGGGGATGGGTGCTGGGGCTGGTGGTCGGCCATGGTGAGGGGGATGGAGGAAGAAGAAGAAGAGAGGGAATAGTGTCTTGGAGGCTTTTGTGTTATGTGTGTTTTAGGTTTAGAGTTAGTATGAATAGTGTGTTAGTATATGGGTTGTGGGTTATGGGTTATGTGTTTGGGTTATGTGGTTTTGGGTTGGGTAGAATAGGTTTGGACTCAAGTTTAAAATTTAAGAAGAGGCCCAATTCCGGATTTATCTTCTCTATTTCTAAATTTTATTTATATTTATTATGAAATAAAAAAAAATGTTAAGATTAAATTATAAAACCCGAAATTATCTTAAAAAACACTAATTAACTCATAATAATAATTACTACACAAAATTAGACGTCAATTAAAATAAAATCGCACAAATTGGATATTACAGGCTAAAAATGCAAAAATACATATTTTTGTGATTTTATAAAATAAACTTAATTATTACTAGTTATAAACTTGAATTTTATATAAAAATGCAACATATTTTCATATTTTTTATTTATTTAAACAAATAAATATGCACAGATAAATGCAAACAATTCAAGAAAAATAACACAAAATTCACAAATATTGCCTATGTGCAACTAAGTAAGCTATGAATTTCTATTTTGGAACCCCAATACTGCTATGCACCAGTTTCCTCCATGACACTCTATCAAACTCCCCCCTCAGCTTCCCATATACGTTTTTTATAGAGAATTTGTTTATCTCTTCTATATTCCTCTCTTGGTAGCAAGTTTCTTCAAAGTATTGCTTAGCCTTCAGTATCTTCTGCACTATCCAGGATGCTTATTTTGGTGCAGTATTCAATATTGTATCCTGCTTCTTGTAATATACATGTATCAATTGTACCCATAGCTTGTCCTTCTTCTTACACAGGTTCCAAAAAAGCTTACATATGGCAGCCTTATTCCACTCCTCTATATTTAGCAAATTAAGACCACCAGCTGCTTTAGGTTTACACAAGTATTCCCATGATAGTAGAGCTTTCCTTGATGTTTTTACTCCCCCTGTCCAAATAAAGGCTCTACATACTTTTTCGATATTCCGAATGATTTTCTTTGGTAATGCAAACACCTAAGACCAGTATACTTGAATGGAGAAAAGCACACTCTTAATCAGTTGTATTCTCAATGCATAAGGCAGGAACTTTGTTGTCTAAGCTTGGATTCTTCCTAATATCTTCTCAAGTAGTGGCTGGCACTTTATCAATGATAACCTCTTAGAGCTTAATGGTACTCCCAAGTACCTGACTCGTAGAGTTCCCTTAAAAACTCTCAAGTCTTGTAAGATCCTCTATTGCAGCTCAACATGTACTCCCCCAAAGAATGTAGAGCTTTTATCAGTATTTGCCTTTAGTCCTGATGGCTTTGAAAATTATTGAAAGCATTTGAATAGTAACTGGACATACATGGCATCTCCTCTACAGAATAGTAGTAGATCATCAGCAAAGCTTAGTTGCACTATGTTTAGTTTTCACATTTAGGGTGATAGTTAAAGTTAGGATCCTTTTTAAGAGTTTTTAGGAACCTTGTTAGATATTTCATAACTAATACAAATATGTAAGGAGATAGGGAATCTCCTTGTCTCAAACCTTTCCTAGCATGAAATGGCTTTGTAGGCTGACCATTAATCATAATAGAATAAGATATGTTGTAACACAGCTCATAATCCATTTCACAAATCTTCTTGGCAGTTGCAGATGTGTCAACACTTGCTCTAGATAACCCCACTCCACAGAATCATATGCCTTCTTCATATCTATCTTCAGCATGCATCTGGGAGAAATACCTTTCCTTCCATAGCCTTTTACTAGCTCATGGCTGAGTATAATGTTATCGCTTATCAATCTACCTGGCACAAATGCATACTGACTCTTATCCACCATTCCATCCATCACTCAATAGAGTCTGTTAGTTAGGATCTTTGATATGATCTTGTAAATAACTGTGCAACATGATATTGTCCTGTACTCAATGATTTTAGAAGGATTATTCACCTTAGGAATAAGGGTCACTATTGTGTAGTTAATAGGCTGATACAGATAGGAGCTATCCAAGAACTCCAAGACTGAATTCGTGATTGCATCTCCTACTACAGGCCAAGCCTTTTTGAAAAATACCCAGAGGCTTTGTTATCCTTGATACCTTCCAAAGCCTGAAAAATCTCCTCATTTGTGATCTCTGCGTTGAGTAGTAATTGTTGTTATCTATTCATCGTGGGACTATATCGCATAAATAGCTGGATTGATAGCTGGTAGTTCATTTGCTGATGAACCCAAAAGTTGCTGATAGAACCCTGTCACCAATTCAATATCCTACTTTGTTTGTACTATGCTCCCATTTCCTTTTGTTAATCTTCTTATCTTGTTTTGACTGCATCTGTTTTTCATAATTGCAAAGAAATATGATGTGTTGGCATCCCCTAACTGCAGCCAATTAAGTCTTGATTTCTGCTTCATAATGCTTTCCTCCACTTCTAGCCATTTCTCCAATTGTTTTTTCATTTCCTTCGTTTTAGCTACTGAGGTTTCATATTGTCCAGGGTCTCTCATTTGTTCTTGCATATCATTTAGTTTTTTCGTGCATACCTTGATCCTGTCACCAACAATATTGTATTCATTATTATTTAAGGTCTTTATAGCCTGCTTTACCCTCTTTAATTCTGCCAGATAAATCTGATATTATGTTGCTCATGTGGCCTCTTCTATGCTTCCTTAACTATCTTTATAAATCATCGTGCCCAGCTAGGTGATTGAGGAATTTGATAGGCTTGGGGCTGAAATCTTCCTCCTCTTCTAAAGTTAGGCTCAATGGTGAATGATCAAAAAGTGAGGTTCGATAACCAATACCTCCATTTGAGGCATTACCAGCATCCAATCAGCATTGATCAGGGCTCTGTCAATTTTGCTATAGGTATGTCCATTTTTCCATGTAAATGTCCTCCCATTAGTCTTCATTTCTGTCACTCCAATATCTTCTATAAATTCATTGAAGTCTCTTACTTCCTGATCTTGTACATTATTCCCAACTAGCCAATCTTCAATTAATCTAATAGCATTATAATCTCCCATGATCAACCATGGTCCTTGTTTTATTGAGTGCAACCTAGTCAGTTCACTTTACATACTTCTTCTATCTTCAATACTATGCAAGCCATACACATCTCTAAATATAAATCTCATATCCAATCTCCTAATATCGACTACAATATAGATAGTCTGAGCAGTACTACTCACCTCTTTGCATTCTATTTCATTTGTGTCCCAAAGCAACCATATTCTTCCTTTGCTATTGTGTCCATAATTGTCAAGATATGCCCATCCAGGAGTAATTTTTCTTATAACTTGTTCAGCCTTCTACTTTTTTATTTTATGCTCTAGTAATGGTATCACACTTACTTTCTTACTATAAATGAATCTCTTTACCTCCTTTTGTCTTGGGACTTTATTTAGTCCCCTTATATTCTAAGTTACTAACTTCATACAGGTATAAAAAGGGATTGTAAAGTACCTGTATGAAGTTAGTAACTTGGAATATAAGGGGACTAAATAAAGTCCCTAGACAAAGAGAGGTAAAGTGGTTCATTCGTAGTAAGAAAGTAGGCATGATAACATTACTAGAACATAAAATAAAAAAGCAGAAGGCTGAGCAAGTTATAAGGAAAACTACTCCTGGATGGGCATATCTAGACAATTATGAACGCAGTAGCAAAGGAAGAATATGGTTGCTTTGGGACACAAATGAAATAGAATACAAAGGGGTGAGTAGTACTGCTCTGACTATCCACACTGTAGTCTATATCAGGAGATTGGATATGAGATTTATATTTACAGCTATATATGGCTTGCATAGTACTGAAGACAGAAGAAGTATGTGGAGTGAACTGACTAGGCTCAACTCAATACAACAAGGACCATAGTTGATCATGGGAGATTATAATGTTATTAGATCAATTGAAGAAAGGCCAATTCGGAATAATATACAGGATCAGGAAGTAAGAGACCTCAATGAATTTATAGAAGATACTGGAGTGACAGAAATGAAGACTAATGGAAGGATCTTTACATGTACAAATGGACATACTTATAGCAAAATTGACAGAGCCCTGATCAACGCTGATTGGATGCTGGTAATGCCACAAATGGAGGTTTTGGTTATGGACTATTATGATCATTCACCACTGAGCATAACTTTGGAAGAGGAGGATCAGATCCAAGCCTTTTAAATTCCTCAATCACCTAGCTGAGCATGATGACTTTATAAAGATAATTAAGGAAGCATGGGAGAGGCCACATGAACAACATAATATGAGGTGTATCTGGCTGAAACTAAAGAGGGTAAAGCAAGCTATGAAGACTTTAAATAATAATGAATACATTGTTGTTGGTGACAGTACAGGCAAAAACTGAATGATATGCAAGAACAAATGAGAGAACCTGGACAAAATGAAACCTCAATAGTTGAAGAAAAGGAAATGAAGAAACAATTGGAGAAATGGCTAAGAGTAGAGGAAAGCATTATGAAGCAGAAATTAAGAGTTAATTGGTTGCAGTTAGGGGATGCTAACACAACATATTTCTTTGCAACTATGAAAAACAGATGCAGTCAAAAAAAGATAAGAAGATTAACAAGAGGAAATGGGAGCATATTGCAAACAAGGAAGGACATTGAAGAGGAGGTGACAGGGTTTTATAAACAGCTATTGGTCGCATCAACAAGTGAGTTACCAACTATTAATCCAGCTATTATGAGAGATGGTCCCGTGATGAATAGACAGCAACAACTACAACTCAATGCAGACATCACAAAGGAGGAGATTTATCACGTTTTGGAAGGTATCAAGGATAACAATGCCCTTGGGTGTGATGGATTCAATGCTCTATTTTTCAAAAAGGCTTGGCATGTAGTAGGAGATACAATCACAGATGCAGTCATGGAGTTCTTTGATAGCTCCAATATGTATCAGCCTATTAACTGCACAACAGTGACCCTTATCCCTAAGATGAAAAGTCCTTCTAAAATCACTAAGTACAGGCCAATATCATGCTGCACAGCTCTTTACTAGATTATATCAAAGATCCTAACTAAAAGATTCCAATGAGTGATGGATGAAATGGTGGACAAGAGTCAGTCTGCATTTGTTCCAGGTAGACTGATAAGTGATAATATTATACTCAGTCATGAGCTAGTAAAAGACTATAGCAGGAAAGGTATTTCTCCCATATGCATGCTGAAGATAGATATGAAGAAGGCATATGATTCAGGGGAGTGGGGTTATCTAGAGCAAGTGTTGACACATCTGCAGCTGCCATGAAGATTTGTGAAATGGATTATGAGTTGTGTTACAACAGTATCATACTCCATTATGATTAATGGGCAGCCTACAAAGCCATTTCATGCAAGGAAAGGTTTGAGACAAGGAGATCCCCTATCTCCTTATCTATTTGTACTGGTTATCGAATATTTGACAAGGTTGCTAAAGACTCTTAAAAAGGATCCTAACTTCAACTATCACCCTAAATGTGGCAAACTAAACATAGTTCAACTGAGATTTGCTGATGATCTACTACTATTCTGTAGAGGAGATGCCATTTCTGTTCAGCTACTATTCAAGTTCTTTCAACAATTCTCAAGGGCATCAGAACTAGAGGCAAATACTGATAAAAGTTCCATATTATTTAGGGGAGTACATGCTGAGCTGCAACAGAGGATCTTACAAGATTTTGGATTTGTCAAGGGAACTCTACCAGTCAGGTACTTGGGGGTACCACTAAGCTCTAAGAGGTTATCATTGATACAGTGCAGCCACTACTTGAGAAGATGATAGGGAGAATCCAATCTTGGACAAAAATGTTCCTGTCTTATGCAGGGAGAATACAACTAATTAAGAGTGTGATTTTCTCTATTCAAGTATATTGGTCTCATGTATTTGTATTACCAAAGAAAATCTTTCATAATATTGAAAGAGTATGCAGAACCTTTCTTTGGACTGGGGGAGTAGAAGCATCAAGGAAAGCTCTACTATCATGGGACTACTTGTGTAAACCTAAAGCAATTGGTTGTCTTAATTTGCTAGATATAGAGGAATGGAATAAGGCAGCCATATGTAAACTTCTTTGGAACCTATGTAAGAAGAAGGATAGGTTATGGGTACAGTGGATACATTTTTATTACAAGAAGCAGGATACAATATGGAACACTGCACCAAAACAAGCATCCTGGATAGTGCAGAAGATACTGAAAGCTAAGCAATATTTTAAAGAAGCTGGCTATAAAGAGAAGGATGTAGAGGAGATAAAAAAATTCTCTGTTAAAAATATATATGGGAAATTGAGGGGGGAATTTGATAGAGTGTCATGGAGGAAACTGGTGTGAGCACGTGATTTTTGCCCTATATGAGAATTACTCCCAAAACTTCAAAATAAAAGAGTTTTGTGTTGTTTGCAATATTTGTGAATTTTGTGTTATTTTTCTTGAATTGTTTGCATTTATCTGTGCATATTTATTTGTTTAAATAAATAAAAAATATGAAAATATGTTGCATTTTTATATAAAATTCAAGTTTATAACTAGTAATAATTAAGTTTATTTTATAAAATCACAAAAATATGTATTTTTGCATTTTTAGCCTGTAATATCCAATTTGTGCGATTTTATTTTAATTGACGTCTAATTTTGTGTAGTAATTATTATTATGAGTTAATTAGTGTTTTTTAAGATAATTTCGGGTTTTATAATTTAATCTTAACATTTTTTTTATTTCATAATAAATATAAATAAAATTTAGAAATAGAGAAGATAAATCCGGAATTGGGCCTCTTCTTAAATTTTAAACTTGAGTCCAAACCTATTCTACCCAACCCAAAACCACATAACCCAAACACATAACCCATAACCCACAACCCATATACTAACACACTATTCATACTAACTCTAAACCTAAAACACACATAACACAAAAGCCTCCAAGACACTATTCCCTCTCTTCTTCTTCTTCCTCCATCCCCCTCACCATGGCCGACCACCAGCCCCAGCACCCATCCCCATCGCCTCCAGCACCCTCCCCGTCACCCCCTCACAGCCACGCGGCCAGCAGCCGAGCAGCAGCTCGTCACCTTCACTGCTGGCCGAGAAAATCGTGATCATGGCAGCTCGGCTGGCCGTCCATGGCCATGGCTGCCAAGCTCGAGCTCGTCCATGGCCTCGACGTCCAGTCGCCATGGTTGTTGTCGTCGCCGAGCATGTCCCGAGTTTTTCTTCTTCATCTTCCTTTCTTTTGATTTTTCCGGCGAGGGTATATATATATATATATATATATATATATATATATATATACACGTGTATATAGGTATAAACATATGTTATATACATATATATACGTGTATATATAGCATACATGTATATATATATACATATATATATATATGTGTTTGAATAAAGTAATAAAAAACCCTAATTATGCATGTGTATATACTATGTATATGCTGTGTATATACGTGTATACAGGGGTATATTAGATATATATGACTATATGTATATATGTATATTTTATTTTATTTTACTATTTTTCAGGCAGAATATATTTCTCATTATTTTTTATTATTTACTTTTATTTTTTTCGGACAATATATATATTTTTCTTGGTTTTTTGTATATATATATATATATATTGCTTTAGGGTAGTATATATGTATATATATATTTCGTTTTATTATTATTATTATTGTTATTTTTATTTTCGGACAGATTTTTATTTTTTGTTATTTATTTCTTTTTATCTTTTTCGGATGATTATGTATATGTATATAGGAATTTCATTTCTATGTATATTATATATATATATATATATATATATATATATATATGTATATTTTCAGATTTAGATTATATATAGTTGATTTTGTTTCTTACTTGTTGTTCATCATGTTCTTGGTTATTTCTTCATTTTTCTTACTTTAATCATGTGTTTTGTTAAGTTGTTAATATATAAATGTTATAGTTCAATCATTTTGCATCTTAAATCTTGGTTGTAATGTTGGTAGATTTAAATTTAATTTTTAGATGATTATTAAGTTTATTAGATTGAATTTGGTTCTTTATTTTGCTTAATTCTAAATTCGGATTTTAATTGTAGAATTAAAATAGTTTGTTTGATATGTTAAGTTTAAGTCTTGTGTATATAAGTTAGAATCATATTTCATTTGAAGGGGGGGAAGAGAAAAATTCTAGAGAGCAAAAATCTGAAAAATCTTAAGAGTGTTACCAAATAGTGAGAAAAGAAAAACAAAACAAAAGAAAAACAAAAAAAAAACGAAAAAAAATCTAAAAAAAAGAGTGTTAGTTTTTATTTTACAAAGTCTTATTTTGAAACTCAATTCTGGGATGTTGATTCTTATTGCTTAAATCCGGATACTGGTATTCTTGATTGTACTGCTGTTGCTGTGATATTGCTGTGTTGTTATTTGTTGTGTTGATCCCCGGGATTTCTTTTATTTCCAATATCAGGTACATATCTAATCATGTTTAAATGATAAGATGAATATATGAGAAAGATGAGAATTTTGTTGAAATTTTAAATAGTTTCTATTTCTATCTTCTTTTACAGATTATGTTTTAATAAATTCCATATTAATATTCTATAAGTTTTTGTGATAACTTTAAATAATTAAGCCTTCTTGTAGTAATAATAATTCACTTCTAAAAATGGTTATTAAATAGTATAATTATGAATCTGTTTATTAATGTTCAAATCATTTAGTAAATAAAAGGAAGAATGAATTACTCTTTTGTTAATCAAATTAATTAGAACTTCTTTAATATTGTCTTTAATAAATTAAGTTGTTAACATGTAGTTAAATTCAATAAAAATGTGAATTTTAATTATTTTTGCGTAAATTAGGCATTTAGGTACGATTTGAATTTTTCAATAACACAAGAATTGTTTCTTTTCAAGTTTAACCATCTCAAAATATAGGTGTAAATAACTAAGATTGATTTTGATTTTGATAAATAGTTGTAAATAGTTAACAGTAAGGGTTTAATTCAAAAATAATAAAAAATTAAAAAAAATTGAGTTTAAGTTAGTTGTAAGATAATTGGTTTAGTTTGTATATATATATATATATATATATATATATTAGTTGTCGATTTTGCACTTTTATTTTTTATATTTATTTAAGTAATGTTTATTTTATTAAACATTTATCTAAATATAACAAATAAAATATATATTTTTTAGTTTATAAAAAACGAATTTAAATAAAATTATAGTCAATTTATAATTGCTGTTTTTCTAAAAAATAAGCTTAGTTTTGAACAATTTGAAATAAAAAATGATTTTTACCATATAAGCTTTAATTGTTATAATTTTGATAGTTTTTTGAATAAATGATTTTTATTGGTTTTTCTTTTATTTATTCAAGTTTTTAATATTCTTCTAAATTAGCTTCTTTTATTATTAAGTTGTGAAATTTTGTATTTAACAAAATAATAAAATAATAATAATAATAATAAAATAATAAATAAAACAATTTCGAATTTTTTTTTAAAATCTGTTTCATTAAGTTTTTTTTGTCATAAATAAGATAAGTATTGCATTTTTAATTTCTAAATTAATTGTGAGATTTCTTTATTTATAAAAACTAAAAAAATAGGAAATGTAGTCATTTTAGAATTATATTGTTAATAAAAGTGAGATGAGCCTCGCCGCACAAAAATACACAAATTGCGACAGGCCTGGAATGTTTGATGTTACGAAATCGATTAAGGCAAAAACAATATAGCAAATGTAGTACACACAAAGTAGGATTGGACTTTAATAAATTAAATTGGGACGAGCCTCGCCCGATTTAAAATAAGCGGGCCCCCCATTTAGTAATGGTTTAACATAACTAGACTCGGGAAGACTATATAGCTAATTCCATAGTCTTACCCAAAACAATTAAAAGCCGATAGACATCATTTAGGGCACGATTTTAATATACTTTCCTATGAACGAGTGTGCACTTGGTGCGACTCAAATCCAAATCTCGGTAAAGCCGAAATACACCAAAAGTCATAGGCGTACTGGTTGCGGTATGACTCGAGGCGTGTTTTCGCAATACCGCAAATTCCTAAAAATAATATTTAACGTAAAAACACATTATGTTGTTAAAATCTATAATTGAGTCAAACAAAAGTCAAGAACGACAGTAGAGCGACCGTGCTAAAACCACGGAATCCGGGAGTGCCTAACACCTTCTCCCGGGTTAACAGAGTTCCTTATCCGGACCTCTGCTTCGCATACATTTTAAGAGTCAAAATTCCTCGGATTCGGGATTAACCGGTGACTTGGGACACCATTGTCATTCCCAAGTGGCGACTCCGATTAATCTCTAATAAAATCCCGAACCGATTGTCCTTTAATTGGAAAAACTCCTTCCCTTACGTTATTGTATCCGTTTCGGGTAATTGAACGTCGGGGTATACCTACAAGTGTATTTATATGCATTTAAGTGTGTTGGGGTAGTAAAAAAAAAGGAGGTGTGACAACTGGTACACAACATTATTGGGGTTCCAAAATGGAATTTCATAGCTTATCTAGTTGCACATAGGAGATAATGATAAAAGACAGGCTGAGGCGTATGGGATATGTGGAGGATGTAACATGCTCTTTATGTAATAGTGAGGAGGAGACAATGGATCACCTGTTTTTCAAATGTATTTTTGCATCAGGAATATGGACAGCAATGCTACAATGGCAAGGCATTAACAGGCAACCAATGATATGAGCAGATGAACTTGAATGGGCACGGAAGTATTACAAAGGGAGGAGTACAAAGGCTGAGCTATACAAACTTGTGTTGGGAGGAACACTGTACTACATATGGCAAGAAAGGAATGGCAAGATTTTCAACAGACTTCAAAGATCAGAAGCCACCATATGCAGATCAATTACACATGATGTGCATGGGAGAGGAGGAAGCAAACACAGTACAAAGGAGATTGCAGGAACTTAGCTACTATCCTAGTTTGTAAAGTCCATTCTATAGGTAGTAGCTAGATTAATATGTTCTTGTATTGTAGTTGATGACGGAAATGTGGAGCTAAATTTGGGATGTATGTCCATATTAGCTCGATGATAGTATGTACGTATTTGTCTGAGTAATGAAATTTTAATTACCAAAAAAACAATCACATAGGAAAGAGTACAAGTAAAGGGGACAAAAACTCCAGTATTGTTGCCTCTATGCCTTGACTATATAATCACTCTGCTCCTCACATTTACTTATGATGCTAGCCTCATGTATAGGATCATAGTGTAGCTACCGGCAAAGTCTCATGAGGTCTCATAGCTGTTTGGATATATTCCCAAAGGCATACGACATGAGCAACCACAAACTGGGCTAAACCTTACCTTCGCTAATCCTATTGAGGCATAAGATATCCTCACCCACTAGCAAGTATGTAAAATGAAGAAGTAGAAAGCACTAAAGATTCTATGATCATCACCAGAATTTATAACATACTATGTGATGATATTACAAATGACTATACTAATAAAATGATAGAAAAATACGTATAAGGAATTCGAATCTTGCCCCTTCTTGTCCAAACTTGTGACTTCTTCAAGTTGTATTTCATTGCCATCGTAATCAACCCTTTTCAATAAATCTTCAAAATTCATGACTTCTCTTTAGAACGGTTTGACCTCGTAGAGGTGGTTGGTGCAGCCTATTTTTGCTTGGCAACTCTCATTGGGGGTCGCCTAATGTTTACATCCTCATTCACCTTGCCGTCCCAACTTTTCTTCCTTGTATGGGGCTTCTTGCTTTTTCCACTATGCATAGGTGATAAATCACCTCTTTTTGTTGCCTCTTCCCGGTATTGTTGCAAAATTTCATCTTCCTCTCCTTCTTTATAAATGTCCATGTTTGATAACTAGGAATTTTGATACGTTTTATACTCCTTCGTGCTTATGTTTTGATTAGGAATTTGTACAAAATAGACCCAAAAAGGCTCACAAGTGACAAGATGTCAAAGAACGGCTCAAAGGAGTGAAAGTTGCACAAATATATAAAGTTCAGGGAAAAAAGGCCAGTGCGGGCACACAAAATTCTTTGTTGTCCGCACTGGGAGATTCAGAGAGCTGATTTCCACGCAAAGAGGCAGTGCGACCACACTACCATTTTGTGCGATCCACACTGAGATCAACGTTGCTGCAGTCCATTCTCTACGATCCGCAGTGAGGAGAATCATAGAGCTACAATTTCAGGATGTCAAGCCAATACGGTCCGCGGTCCTTTTTATGCGGACTGCACTACAAGCCTCCGCGGCCGCAGTCTATTCTCTGCGGTCCATGATGCCAAGGTTCAGACAACTGTTTTTGCATGTCCAAAGCCCTTGTGCGGTCCGCATAACCCCGCAACGGCATTTTTGTCCAGAATTGTCAACTTAGTATAAATAGGTTCTTTTCTATTTTTAGGTCAGGCAGTTAGATTTAGTCAAGAGTTGCACTCGTGGTTTTAATATTTTCAGCTATTTTGGGCAATTTCATCTATATTTCAATATTGGATCTTTGTTTTTATCTTACTAATTAATTAATATGAGTTTTTCTTCATCTATTTCTTGCTTTTTTTATTTAAATTTGAGTAGCTAGACCCATAAGTTAGGGTCGTGGCTCAACCCTAGTGTGGGTAATTGATGGATCTTGTAATTTAGGGCTAAATTGACTATGGGTATTTGTTATTTGGGCCAATTTCATGGTAAATTGCTGAATTAGTGGTTGCAAACACTAGTTTGTGTTGAATTGACTTGAGCTCTTCTTGAGAAAGAGAGCCTAAGTCTCCGAAATTGGTCCAACAATGAATTGGGGCGTACTACCCGAATTGAACCCTAGTTGCTTGTGCAAATTTGCATACCCAATTGGTCTTGAGAAAGCCAGTTCGGGCAAAGTTATGCAACTGTTATATCATACTCCCCAAATATGTCAAACATGCCTCAGATTCAAGTATCCGTCAATTAACCACCTAGGCGGAAGTCACTACCCTAGTGCCTTTCAAACCATTTGAAAAACCCGTATCATTATAACTCTTAGTTTAATCGAGTTTACATTAGCATAGTAGTTGATAAAAATTAGAAGTTAAACAAAAAATCCCAAAAATGATTAGAACTGTAATATGGAACACATACGCAATTATACACTAGATAGATACTCGGTTCTATATTCTAGCTCTACGCGAATATCGATCCCGACACTAAATTGGGTAATAGCTGCTCCGGCCCTCTCCCTCTACTTAATTAGTAGTGCAAAGTAGGCCGCAATCACTTTTTGGCACCGTTGCCAGGGCGCTAACGGTTTTGGCTATGTATCTAGATAGATTTGTCTTTTGTTCTTCTTTCCTCCTTTGTTACTAATTTGTTTGTGTCAATACTTCAAGTACAGAAATAGAATTAAATGATAATGACCTTCTTGGAAATGTGAATGCGAGGGAGGAGGTAGATGACAATGGAGATGAGAGGTACCTCTTGTACCTCAAGGACAACGTAGAGGCCGTCAGGCCAATGCAAATGACAATATTCCAGACCCTCCTCTGCCACCTCCAAGAGTGGCTCCTAGAGTTCTTCCCAACCAAGGCTATGCGAGTGCAATTGTTCCACCCCGTATCCGGGCGAGCAATTTTCAAATAACTAACGTGATGCTGACATTGTTACAGCACGTAGGTACTTCACGGGTGCTCCTACTTAGAATGCTTACAAACAATCTCAAGGGGTTCGTGGATACCTGTTCGGGGAGCAGGCAAACCAATGTGTTTGAGGATGCACTTCGATTGAGGCTTTTCCCTTTCTCACTTAGGGGGAAAGCATTGGATTAGCTTGAGCGACTTCTCAACCATTCCATCACAACTTAGGATGAGTTGGCGAATAAGTTCATTGCCAAAGGTTTCTCACCAGGGCACATGGCAGCACTACAGGATGAGATCTTAGCCTTCAAGTAGGAGACCACCAAACCATTGCATGAGATTTGGGAGAGGGATATAACTATGGGGAAGGAATGCCCCAACAATGATTTGACAGAGGCAATGATACAACAAACCTTCTATTGGGGCATCAATATAGCGAATCAATGCATAGTGAACCAATTGGCTAGGGGTAATTTCATGAAGCTGTCTTATGATGAAGCTTGTGCTATTCTTGATGAAATGGCTGACACATCCTCCGCTTGGCAAATTAGAGCCAATGTGCCTCAGGGTGATCCCACGGTCACTTATTTGTACAAAGAACTACATGACCATGGCCAGGCTATAGCATAACTTACAACAAGAATGAACCAATTAGCAAAGGCACATTTGCCACAAGTTCAGAATCCTCGCCAAGTAAATGTTATGGAGGGTGTTAACATGCTTGTGCACAATAGAAGACAAAGGGGTCAATAGAACTAAGAGAATTCGGATCAATTTTACAATGATTGTGGTGGATTCCAAGGCGATTGTTATGATGGGCAAAATGAAGAGTTACAATATGTGAATAATTACCAAGGCCAAAGAGGCAATTTTTCCAACCAACAACAACAATGGCAATCTTAGGGCAATTGGGGCAACCAACTACAAGGAAATAATTGGAACAATCAACAACAAGGGAACAACAATTGGGGAAATCAAAACAATAAATGCAACAATCAAGGAAACTGGGGCAACAACAACAATTGGGGTGGAAACAACAAAAACTAAGGTGGGTGGAACAATAACCAAGGAAATCAGGGGCAAGGCTTTCAAAGGCCCACAATGTACCAACAACCGAGCAATCCACCGCCTTTTCCTTCCCAGGGTCCTAGTTGATCCAACAATGAAATGGGTAGAATGGAAATGATATTCAAACAAATGATATGTGGATTCCGATGCGTAATTGGCTTCTCACAATACTTCAATTAGGAATTTGGAGGTGCAACTAGGTCAAATCTCTCAGTCCTTGAATACACACTCTAAGGGTGCTCTACCAAGTGATACGGTAGTGAACCCAAATGGTGGGAACAACCATCTTATGGCGGTAACTACTAGGAGTGTAAAAGGTGGTGATGTGAATGCCTCCAAATAAAAGCAAGTTTTGGGTGATGAAGTTGAGTTGAAAGAAGATGAAGTTCCTTTGGTGGTTAAGAATGTGGTTGATGAGAATGTGAATAAAGAAGTGAGGATTGATAGTCAAGATGCCGAGGTGGAAACGTAAAATGATGTGAACCCATCTAGGGAACACGTAACTGACATGCCGGAGTCGATTGTACCAAAATCCAAGGTACCCTTGCCTAGGCCCCCTCACCTTATCCTCAAAGGCTAGCCAAGCAGAAGAATGAGAATCAACTTAAAATTTCATTGACATGATGAAGAGCTTATCCATCAACGTGCCTTTGGTGGAGGCTTTGGGGAAAATGCCCGACTATGCTAATTTAATGAAAGACTTGGTTACAAAGAAAAGGTCCATGGACTGTGAAACTATCAAGATGACCCACCAAGTTAGTGTTATAGTTCATTCAATGGCTCCGAAGTTGGAGGATCCCGGTGCTTTCACAATCCCTTACACTATTGAGAGTGTAGACTTTGCTAAAGCTTTGTGTGACCTTAGGGCTAGTATCAATTTGATGCCCTACTTAGTTTTCAAGACTTTGGGCATTGGGACACCAAGGACAACTTCCATGAGATTGCAAATGGCGGATATATAAAGCGACCATTGGGTATAGTTGATGATGTGTTTGTCTGGGTGGACAAATTTATCTTGCCAGCTGATTTTGTGATCTTGGATTGTGAGGTAGACTATGAAGTTTTGATAATATTGGAGAGACCTTTCCTTGCTACGGGGAAGGCTCTAGTAGATGTGGAAGCAGGGGAACCCACTTTCATGGTGGGTGATGAAAAGGTCATTTTTTATGTGCGCAAGTCAATGAAGTAGCCCAATTATACCGAAGTGTGCTCATTTGTGGATCTAGTCATGGCTGTGATAATTGATGATACTAGTGCAATGATCAATGTTGAATACTCTTTGGAGGTTGTATTGTTGAATCTTGATGTCAATGATGATGAGAGCCGAGTGTAGTGCGTGAATGCTTTACATAGAGTGGGTTCTTATTCTTGTGAGCCTAAGAAACTCTCTTTGGATCTTAAAAATAGAAAGACCCCTCCAACGAAGCCTTTGATTGAGGAACCCCCGATGTTGGAGTTGAAGCCTTTACCTCCACACCTCAGGTATGAATTCTTGGGCTCTAATTCAACTTTACCAGTTATTCTTTCCTCTTGTCTTACTAAAAGGAAGGTAGATGCCAAATTGGCAGTGCTTAATAAATGGAAAAAGGTAATTGGATGGACTCTAGCTGATATTTGGGGAATAAGCCCCACATTGTGTGTGCAAAATATTATTCTAGAAGATGATGCAAAACCCTCCTTGGAACATCAAAGGAGGTTGAACGAGGCATTGCAAAAAGTTGTGAAAAAAGAGGTGATCAAGTGGTTAGATGTCGGTGTGGTGTATCATATCTCTAACAGCTCATGGACTTCTCCGGTGCAATGTGCGCCGAATAAGGGTGGTATGACTGTGGTGACCAATGCTAATAATGAACTTATTCCAACCCGGGTAGTGACCGGATGGACGGTGTGACTACTGCAAGCTGAACAAGGTGACACGCAAGGATTACTTCCCATTGCCTTTCCTGGACCAGATGCTTGATCGTCTTGCTGGGCGTGCCTTCTATTGTTTCTTGGATGGTTCTTCAGGGTACAATCAAATTTTGATAGCTTCCAAGGATCAGGAGAAGACAACCTTTACATGTCCATATGTCATATTTGCTTTCTCGCGGATGCCCTTTGGGTTGTGCGATGCACCGGCAACTTTCCAACGGTGTATGATGGCCATTTTCACCGACATGGTGGAAGATATTTTGGAGGTGTTCATGGACGACTTTGTTAGACATCTGTGTTCAAAATCAGAAAATCAGAGAAGTAAACAAACGTTAGTTCAATAAACAAAACGTGAAATAATAATTCCGAGCCCACAAGTTGCTTGTGTGTCCTTAAGGAATTTAATCCCCTCACTGTTGCCCAACGTTTTGGATTAATTCCTCCCAGGATAGAACGGAATAACTATTCTGCAACACTGGCAATCGAAACTGCAGAATTTCAGCGAACCCAGCAGACGGAGCAAATCACACTTGACACTTAAGTTTATTTGAAAATAATGCAACAATATAAAAAAAAAGAGGGGATAAATTTTTAGATTTTTCCATCTGATTTTTTTTATTTCTAAAATATGAGGCCAAGCCTCTAAATTTATATACAAAGGAAGGGTGATATGGAGAGGTGCAATCTAAAAGGTGCCTCTTATGGAGAGGTGCGATCCAAAAGGTGCCTCTTCCATTTCCCATTCACACCTTTTTAAAAAAAATACAACAATCCCCCACATGAATGGGAAATGGACATATGTGAAAAAATATGCATGAAAATACTGTGTGATTCGCAAGTAGGATTAATCGCATCTGGATAAGTAGGTTTCCCTTTGAACTTTCCGTAGTGAACTTATGTCGGATATACTCGGTCAATCGGTAGAATTGATATCTTTGAACCGTCGAGCTTTGGTGTATACCTAGACAACCATAAGTCACACAATCAACCCTTAACCGTCTTTGGTTCTCATTGTTGTGTTCGTTTCAGCCATGAACACCACCTGGTTCATAAGTGCGTAAAGTACTAGCCTTACAGAATTCTCCTTGAAGCGGCTTACACTTCACACTTACATAGGTGATTCCTAAACGTGTTATCCCGTAGATACACTATTTGATATACCGTGTATCAAACTTAGAAATCATTAAAAAATGTCTTAACATTTTATCTTTGTTACTGAACATTGTCTTCATCACGAGAATGGACTAAAATATTATATTTGACAATGTTGAACCGGTCATGCATAACTTTGTTTGCTCCTTGAACCTAGATCTCGGACCTCCAAAATTCTAGGTAAAGTTACCGCCATGATGACTTGTCCTCGGCCATAGTCCTATTCCCTTATATGATTTCTCAACTCCCTCTCTAGTTAGGCCTTTTGTAAGCGGATCCGCCAAATTATCCTTTGATTTTACATAATCAATTGTGATAATTCCACTAGAAAGTAGTTGCCTAACGGTTCTATGTCTCCGTCTTATATGACAAGACATAACGCTCCCAACCCTTCCTATTGTTTCTTGAATATCACAATATATACATATAGGTGCCAAAAATTGGGCAAAAATTGAATATCTTTCAAGAAATTCCGGAGCCATTTAGCTTCGTCACTGGCCTTGTCTAAGGCTACAAACTCAGCCTCCACTATAGAGCGATCAATACACATTTATTTGGACGATTTCCAATACATCGCTCATCTGACTGGTTAGAATCGGTTTAACCGGTGATCTAATTTTCATCACTATACCCCCATATTATCGCGGGATACTTGTTATAGTGCAAAGCATAATTTGGAGTATATTTCAAATACTTCAAAACTTTCATTTCATTATCATAAACATTCAATGCAAACTTCCTTATGTTGTAGACTAATACGTCTCGACTTTCGATTGCATAACAGATTATTGACTACACTTAATGTAGTATATTATAATGACAACTGGAATGATTGGCGTCAATTGTGATCATAACCTTTTAATATATAACACATTTCTCAATCACTCTGCCATTTCCAAGCATTTGTATGCTATTTATTCATACGTCTATGTGATATGCAAATTATAGCACCTTTATTTATGAAACAAATCCAACTTGCAATGGATTTTGTTCATGTTCATTGGTTGGTTCACCTCATTATAGACCAATGTATTAATATATCCGTTCATGAACGGTCATTTCCATACTAAAACGTACAGACATATTATTTTATGAAAAGTCACAACCTTCAAAGTGACATCATTTCATAAAAAAACTAAACAATATAAATTTTCATTAAAGAAAAATGACCTTTCGAGAAAGACATGTGACCAACTTCTGAATTAGTAGTTTCATCAACTAGTCTTCATTAAGACTAAATAACTGATGAATTTACCAACTACTATATCAACGAGTTTCAAATATCAATTTAGACATTACGTCTGACATTTGCTTTTGTCATGCATAAGATAAAAGCCCCCACATTTTAAATATTTCATCAACATATAATCAAAATAACGACTATATATATGACTTGAAGTATTCTTAATGTAAACACTTTTATTTACACTCATTAATTTTTGAAACTATTTGACAATATTATTTGGTCAAATCTCGCATGTCATTGTTTGGGTGACTTAACAAGTCGACACACCTTCGTTTCTTTTTCGGGAACCATGAACCCTTCAAGTTGTTCCATATAAATTTCTTCCTCCAAATCTCCATTTAAGAAGATTTTCTTTAATTTCATCTGATGGATTTCAAGGCCATACACCGCGGCTAACGCTATTAACACCTGAGTAGATGTAATCATCGTTACTGGTGAGTATGTATCAAAATAAACAAGGCTTTCTCGTTGTCTAAACTCTTTTGACAACTAATCTTGCCTTATTTGTCAATAGCACCATCAAATTTCATTTTACTTTTTAAAAATCCATTTAGAATCCAAATGTTTATTTTCTGGAGGAAGATCAACCATTTTCCCAAGTATGATTACTTAATATGGATTCTATCTTACTATTGACAACCTATTTTCAATATTGTGATTCCGAAGAAGACAATGCTTCTTTAAACATTTGAGGCTCATTGTCCAACAAGATTGTTAGAAAATCTTGTCCAAAGGAAGTAGTTATCCTTTGACGTTTACTATGTCTTAGATTTACCTCAATAGGTGTACTTTCTTTTGCTTCTTCCCGTGTTCGCTTAGATTTTCACTAGACGACTCATATTTCTTTTATACGGATAATTATTCTCAAAGAATTCAACATTATCTGATTCAATTATCGTATTAATATGAATGTCGGGATTTTCTGATTTATGAATCAGAAAATGATATGCCTTACTATTTGTTGCATATCTTATGAAAACGAATCAACAATTTTCGATCCGATTTTTATCCTTTTGGGTTTAAGAACTTGCACTTTACCCAAATATCCCCCACACTTGAAAATATTTCAAGTTGGGTTTTCTTCCTTTTACTCATTTTTCGTATGAAAGGATTCCGTAAGAATAGCTTCTCCCCACAAGATCTGGGGTAAACAAGAACTTACAACAAGGCATTTTAGCATTTCTTTTAACGCTCTACTCATTCTTTTCGCAATTGCATTAGATTGCGCTAATGAAGGGGCGGTCGTTTGGTGAATAATGCCGTATTCCAAACATATTTCATATTTGACGCCCCTATTACGTTGTTGAGCCAACCACAAGAACTGTTGTTTGTGCCATAACATAGTCAGAATAAATGGTGAAGTTTTTAATCTTCAAACCAATCTGACACAATCAGAATTAATAAATGGTGAAGTTTTTAATCTTCTAACCGAGTACTACCTGATACCGGATCTTTAAACGGTGAAGTTTTTAATCTTCAAACCGAGTAATTCCTGATACTAGATCTAATAAACGATGAAGTTTTTAATCTTCAAACCGAGTAATATGTGACACAATCAAATTTAATAGACGATGAAGTCTTTAATCTTCAAATCGAATAATAAATTAGAGTAGAAAATCACTCAGATTTTAATCTCCAAAACGAGTATAAAGTCACTTAGACTTTAATTTCCAACAAATGAGTAGAAAGTCACGAAGAATTTAATCTCAATGAATGAATACAAATCGTGCAGATTTTGATCTCGAAAGGAGTAGAAATCATGAAGATTTTAGTCTCCATAACGGGAGTATAAAATTCACGAGAATTTTAATTCCTTTTCCAAATGATTTTTCCAACTAAATCATTATAACTCTTTAAACAATTTGATTCTTTAATCAAACACATATATGTTCATATTTATATATATTATATTCATGATCTCAAGAATACTTTCAAGTATCAATGTAAGCCTAATTTCTGCTTACAACCTTGAAAATAATCTTCCACATAATTTATGCATTTTACCAAATTTTATACTGACAATTAAATTCTATTTGGTATACGGAATAACAATTTTCCTTGAATCATATGTTATCCTATTCCTAGCATGCAAATAGGATCTATTTTGAGATCATCACATAATAAACATCTACCCTAACATTCAAAAATTTAATTTCATAAATTACACACGGTAAAAATTCAAAAAGAAAGCATAACCTGGTATAGTTATCACTTTCTGTTGAAGATACTGAGTTAGTCCCGCAAAGACTTTGATATTCATGTACCGAGAGCAATGCTCCTTTCAGAATTCCTTTGGACATCTACCAGAACGATGCAAATCTTATGAACAGTTGCAATACTTGTATATTCGAACCAGTGAATTCACACGTTCAAATGTTCAATATTCATCTGTGTTGCCTTTCGTTTTCTTTCTTTGCCGGTTTGGAACCTATTGGCTTCATGCCCCTCTTTATTCAAGGTAGTCTATTTCTTCGTGAGTAGGCCATATAAGATACTATATGTTGGAAGCCGGATACCAGAAACAAAATTCTTCCTCTCTTTATGATCTTGATGATGCAACATATCAAGTAGTTTCTGCCCAAGATCAGCATCGACAATACTTCATCGTCTT
The DNA here is from genome assembly GCA_032618575.1 of Nicotiana noctiflora. Lineage (NCBI taxonomy): Eukaryota > Viridiplantae > Streptophyta > Magnoliopsida > Solanales > Solanaceae > Nicotiana > Nicotiana noctiflora. The sequence goes on along the minus strand of JASVEL010008399.1, from coordinate 16,118 downwards.
TTCCATGGCAGAAAATAACAATTAAATTCAATACCACTTCGTATAATATCTCTATCAGCCATAACAGAACAATTATTAAATTCCTTAAGATTGTTAGAAGTCTGTGTTCAAAATCAGAAAATCAGAGAAGTAAACAAACGTTAGTTCAATAAACAAAACGTGAAATAATAATTCCGAGCCCACAAGTTGCTTGTGTGTCCTTAAGGAATTTAATCCCCTCACTGTTGCCCAAGGTTTTGGATTAATTCCTCCCAGGATAGAACGGAATAACTATTCTGCAACACCGGCAATCGAAACTACAGAATTTCAGCGAACTCAACAGACGGAGCAAATCACACTTGACACTTAAGTTTATTTGAAAATAATGCAACAATATAAAAAAAAAAGAGGGGATAAATTTTTAGATTTTTCCATCTGATTTTTTTTATATCTAAAATATGAGGCCAAGCCTCTAAATTTATAGACAAAGGAAGGGTGATATGGAGAGGTGCAATCTAAAAGGTGCCTCTTATGGAGAGGTGCGATCCAAAAGGTGCCTCTTCCATTTCCCATTCACACCTTTTTAAAAAAATACAACAAGGCTTCAGTGTTGTGGGTGATTCATTCGATGAGTGTTTGAACAATTTGGATAGAGTGTTGGCCCGGTGTGAAGACACCAATCTTATGCTAAATTGGGAAAAATGCCATTTCTTGGTTGATGAGGGCATAGTTTTGGGTCACAAAATTCCAAAGAATGGTATTGAGGTTGACAAAGCCTAAATTGAGGTGATTTCAAGACTTCCTCCCCCTACTTCTTTCAAGGGGGTTAGAAGTTTTCTTGGACATGCGGGGTTCTACCGGTGATTTATCAAGGACTTCTCGAAGGTAGTTAATCTTTTGTGTAAGTTGCTAGAAAAGGATACAAAGTTTGTGTTTGATGAGGGATGCATGCAAGCCTTTAAACTTCTCAAGCATAAGTTGACCACCACCCCGATCACAACCGCACTCAATTGGAGCTTGCCTATCGAGCTCATGTGCGATGCGAGTGATGTTGCGATTGGTACAGTTGTGGGTCATAGAGTTAATAAAATGTTTCGTTCGGTGTACTATCTGAGCAAGATATTGAATGAAGCTCAAAGAAACTACACGGTGATTGAGAAAGAATTATTAGATATTGTGTTTGCAATGGAAAAATTTCGGCCATATCTTATGGGAGAGAAAGTCATAGTGCACACCAATCATGCACCTCTTAGATACTTGATGACAAAGAAAGACTTCAAAGCTAGACTGATGCGATGGGCTTATTACTTCAAGAGTTTGATTTGGAGATTATGGACCGGAAAGGTAGCGAAAACCAAGTGGCGGATCATTTATCCCACTTGGAGGAGGAAGGAAGGTCGTTTGATGGCCTAGAGATCAATGATGCATTTCCCGATGAGCAACTACTTTCTGTGTCGATGAGTGATATGCCATGGTATGCGGATATTTCTAATTTCCTTGTGACTGGCATCATCCCATGTGAGCTCTTCTAACCAAAGGAAGAAGCTCAAACAGGATAGTCTGGACTTCTACTTGGACGAGCCATAATTGTTCAAGATTTGCACCGATGGAGTGATCCGAAGGTGTGTACCTAAGGAGGAGCAATTTAGCATCCTAGAGGCTTGTCATTCCTCCACCTATGGTGGCCATAATGGAGGGGCGAGGACAGCTTCAAAAGTTCTGAGTTGTGGTTTTTATTGGCCAACCTTGTTCAAAGACGCAAGTGATCTCGTAAAAAGGTTTGATCAATGTCAAAGAGCGGGTGGTATTTCCAAGAAAGATGAGATGCCTCTAAACACCATTCTCGAAGTGGATATCTTTGATGTATGGGGTATCGATTTTATGGTCCCTTTTGTAAGCTCGTGCGGAAATACCTACATTCTTGTAGCGGTTGATTATGTCTCAAAATGGGTCGAGGCCGTGGCCTTGCCCAACAATCAATCTAGGAGTGTGGTCACATTTCTAAAGAAGAGCATTTTCACAAGGTTTGGCACTCCTTGGGCAATTATTAGTGATGGAGGATCGCATTTTGTAATAGCGGTTTTGACGCCTTGCTTTCCAAGTATGGTGTCAAGCATAAAGTGTCACACCTTATCATCCTCAAGCAAGTGGCCAGGTTGAAGTGTCCAACAGGGAGATCAAGAGCATTTTTTCCAAAACTGTCAATGCCAATAAGACAGATTGGCCTAAAAAGTTAGATGATGCTCTATGAGCTTACCGGACCTCTTACAAGACTCCAATTGGTATGTCGTCGTACCGGTTGGTATTTGGAAAAGCGTGTCATCTACCAATAGAGTTAGAGGATAAGGCCATATGGGCCTTGAAGAAGTTGAATCTTGATTGGGATATAACTTCTAATTTTCGGGTGGAGCAACTCAATGAACTTGATGAGTTTAGGTTCCATGCATACTCTAGTTCGTCCCTGTATAAGGATAAAATGAAATACCTTCATGACAAATATACTCGGGGTAAAGAGTTCAAGGTAGGAGATTTTGTGCTCTTATTCAATTCTCGACTAAGGTTGTTCCCGGGAAAGCTAAAGTCAAAGTGGAGCGGACCATTTGAAGTAGTGTGTGTGACTCTGTTTGATGCTCTTGATTTGAAGAACAAAAGTGGAGAAGTTTTTAGAGTGAATGGGCATAGGGTCAAGCATAATTTGGGGAAGTTTGATGATAGCCATGTGGTGGCTCTTGTTCATTTCAAATGATTGGATGGTAACATGCGTCATGCCGCGATGTTAAATCGGGCACTTATTGGGAGGCAACCTATGTGTTTTTCTTCTTGGTTTTATTTGATTTTCACTGTAGTGTAGGATTGATTTTTGGGCTAACTGGTTGTGAGATGTTACAGGATTGTGTTGATACAGTACAGGACATAGTGGAAATGAATGAGCAGGGCTCTAAAGTTGTCTGTGCGATCGCAATCATTCTGTGCAGACCGCACTGAAGAAAGTGTGAAAATGCAACTATCTGAAGTTTGCCACTGCGGCCGCACTACATTTTGCGCGGTCCGTGGTGGACCACTGCGGTCTGCGGTCCATTTTGTGCGGACCACAGTGTGTTGCCTCCACAAGCTTGAATATTGTTGTGCACTGTGGACCGCGGTCCATTTTGTGCGATCCGCGCTGGTTGGTGAGACTGGGCCCCATGTCCTTTTCTATAAATAGGGCCTGCGGTCCACCTTTTATCCTTTTCGAACCCTTGAATCTCAGACCTCTAAAAGCACTATTCATCACTCCATTTGCTAGTAATTAATCATTTGGAATTGCTTATCTTTGCTCCTCTCATATCTGGTACCATTATCTTTCTTTTAATTGTTCAGTTTTGTTTATTTCTTTTAATTTTTGTTTTTCTTACCTTCCTTTCTATACTTCACGTAGTTTTCTTCAATTGAGTAGGTTAGGGTTGTTAATTTTTAGTTTAAATAGACATAGATAGTTAAAATCAATGGGTAATCATGTAGGGACACTACTTAGGTAGAAAATTCGACCCAAAATCAAAATATGTGAAACCCTAAGCTAGTGCCACAGCAGGGCACCCTGTGTAGACCTCAGTCATTTTTGTGCGATTTGCGGTGCCCCTGTGCGGTTCGCAGTTCCATTTAATGCGGACCGCATTGATGAACTTTTTATTGTTGAACCTCAGGCACTACAGCTGCACTACCATTTTGTGCGGACGACAGTGGCCCAGTGCGGCCACACTACCATTTTGTATTTCTTCCTTGACAGCTGCCAGACCCGGTTCGTTTTCTACGTTACCTTGTGGGTGTTTCTCCCGTGCCTTTCCTGCCTTCTTAATTCACCTAATTGAAAGTATCACTTATCGCTATATCAACGCTCCACACGTCATGCCCTGTTATCTTATTGATAGGCCATGTTTTGTGTCTTTTTTCCACCAACCTAATCTGTGACACGAGGCCCTCGACCCACTCCTTGAGTCGAGGAATTGCATCCAACATCCGACATCTGAGCAAGAGCTGCGCCACAAAATGCTGATAAGAAGGGAGGAAAAAGAAAAATAATAAATGAAATCTGTAAGGCAAGGCTATATTTATGCTTCATGTTCCATTTCTCGGGAAATGGCATGTCCTCAGCCGGGATTAAATCTGAGGTGTTCACTCGAACGAATCGGCCCAACCAGCCTCGGTCCCGATCCTCGTGTATACTCGAGAATGAGGCCTTATTGTACCGACGGGCAAATTTTATTAATCTCGCTCGATAGAGTCGGGAACTGTACAGGCGCATTAGATGATCGAGGGTGAAGGGACACCCCTCGATTTTGTTTACAAAAAAGCGGGGGAGAATTGCTATCCTCCAGAAAGAGGGATGAATTTGACCGAGGGTCACCTCGTACCTCTAATAAAAAACAATGTTGACCGGGTCTATGAGGCCCAACATGAAGGGATAAGTGTAAACACTTAGAAAACCCTCCACGTGGTAGTGATCATTTCCTTGGGCGTAGGCACCACCACGTGCTTATCAACCCAGTTGCAATCCTCCTTGAGCTTGGGGAGGAGACTATTGGTGATCCAGCATATCTATCTCGAGACCGGCTCGCATCTACCCGGTACTGTGGAAGTTTTTCGACCTTGAAATTTGCACCGGTCGAGCACCCACTAGGAACAAACACTTTAGGGTGAGACTCTGCCGCTAGCTTCTCGCCGGCCGACCGTTATGAATAGGTGTTTTCTTTTTGTGAAACCGTCTTAGAAGTCTTCGCCATTTTTCTAGTGAAAAAGAAGAAGAAGACGAGGTTTAAAGGATACGTGAAATGTTTTGGAGTGAAGACAAGCGAAAAGTTCTTGCAAAATCCTCAAGAAATCTGGTAAGTGATAGAAAGTGCAACGATTATTTTTTAAGATCAAGAGTATAAGATGTTTAAACGTAAATTTGAATGAACAAAGGGTGGAGCATTTATAATTTTCGAACGACAGTTCAAAGTCCGTAGTGGCCAACTAGCGACTGACGCACATTTATTGCCATTAAGACATGACTGATAAGACGTTTTGTTTATTTTTGTTGTTTCTGACGCAAAGTATCGATATTGGGATCAAGAACTCATATCGTTTCTCATTCTTCACACTTCGAAAAACGATGGGACTATCTATATACGGTCGTAATCGGGCTCATCCATTGCATGACGGATTGTGACTATACGTGATGGATTAGAGATCAACCTCGGGTTCTATCGAACCAATGTATGAAGCCAGAACATACGTCTTCAAGATCTTCGAGCCCGTGACTCCAAAATCGACCACGACTCCAAATAAGCTCGAGAAAACATTATCATATACAATAATGGAAGGCCAAAATATCTACAGCCGGTCGAATATCACGGCGGAAATCTCGACATGTATCAATGAGAGACCGATTATTTAGTCATGAGATTTCTTACCTTTTATAGAGTTGTACCTAAAGCAGGACTCCCCTACAATATAAAGGGGGTCTGAATTTTTGTAATGCACATTGTAACACGCATCCCAAAGCTTTCTAACATTATTTTCTTTATGCAGCTATTGTTCTTCTATATTTGACATCATTTGAATCACACAGTTCGAGTGAGGTCTATTTTCTCAAGGTTGTAATTGTTCAAGTCAAACAGTTTGGATTCACTTTATTATTGATTGTCGTATTTGTAATCCAATCTATCGCTTTGAGTCAAATTATTGCATGTATCCTTAAAATCACTTATAAATTCAATTGTTATCCGATTTTGAGGTAAACATAAATACTTCTTATTATTTAACGGAAAATGTCCAAATACCCCCTGGACTTTACGATAAGGTCTATATATAACTCTTGTTAAAGGTTTGGCCCATATCCAACCTTATCGTTACACTATTGGCCCGGAAATCCCCTTTGTTTTAAACGGAGCCAAATACCCCCCTGAACTTTACGATAAAGTTTATATATAACCCCCCTGGATACCCCTATTGTTTTAAAAGTTTGGCATATAAGGTCTATATCTTAAACTATTTGTCCATTGAAATAATTATTTAAAAATCTTCTTTTAATTTTTCTTAAACTTGTAAGTTCACATAAATTGATCTACAAGGAATACAATATTTAGATGTTTTTTTTCAATGTACCTATGAGAAGACCGTACATTGAAAAGGATCTAATTGTAAGAGGATGTTACATTATATATTTTTTCCTTTTCTTTTTTCTCGTTTTCTTATTTTTTCCTTTTCTAATTTCATTTAACTTCTTCTTTTTTATATTCCTTTTCTCTTCATAATCTAATTTTATTTACTATTTTCGATATTTTTTATTATTCATTTTTTAATATTATTATTAAAAAAAATTAAAAATTGTGTACCAATTAAATGTCGCTAATACAGCGAAAAAAATATTAACTAACATATGATACGAGTATAGTATATAGTTATACCAACATGGTATAAAATTGTAAACTTATACCCATATAACATCTAAAAGGATTGTACATTAAAAAAAAATTATTGTAATTGAAAAATTAGGGTATACAATTTATGTGAATTTATAAGTTTAAGAAAAATTAAAAGAAGATTTTAAATAATTATTTAATTCGATAAATAGTTTAAGATATAGACCTTATATGTCAAACTTTTAAAACAGAGGGGGTATCCAGGGGGTTATATATAGACCTTACCGTAAAGTTCAGGGGATATTTGGCTCCGTTTAAAACAAAGGGGATATCCGGACCAATAGTATAACGGCGATATTATATATGGGCCAAATTTTTAACGAGGGTTATATATAAACTTTTTCGTAAAATCCAGGGAATATTTGGACCTTTTCCGTTATTTCAATCTTATTGAAATATTAGGAGTAATTACTCTGCTGCTTCGAGCCTTCTCGGTGATTAGTCCCACTTTAATAATTTCAAAAACCACACAAAGAACAAAATAGTTTTCCTCTTTCTCGTACCAAAACGGATAATGTGGGACCCAGTCACTAACGAGCCATCCCGTGATTAACTACCACTTGAATAATTGGGATAACATGTAGTCAAAACCAAAGTTTCGGTTGTAACAACGACACGTGGCTGTTTTAGAATTGGGAGTTCTCGTGTCTGCATGGACGTGATGGGGAAAAGGAGAGAAAGGGAGATATTTTCACAAATTTGTGCTTACTTCCACAAGCCTCCTCTATAATTTTTTTTTGTTTTGTTTTAGCTTCCTCTGTAATTAATTGTCGGTAATGTTACCCAACTTACCTTAAAAACCTCAACAGTATTGTTAAATGGAGAATGTGGCATTCGTTTTAAAAATAATTTTCTATAAAATTTTCATATTCTTAATTTTTGTTTTAAAGCATGGAGAAAATACAGTTTAGTTTTTTAATTTGTTTTAAAGAAAGAGTACTTGGAAGCAGCCTATCTATCTTCACAAAGTAGGGGTAAGGTCTATATACACACTACATTTCCTAGACCTCATGATGTGCGACAATACTGAGTATGTTGTTGTTATTGTTAAAGAAAAAGCACAATTTTGTGTAGGATGGGTGTTTGGCCAATTCGGATTGAATCTGAAAATTTCGGTATGGATTTTCAATTTTCCGATTGAAAAAATGATTCCAAATCCAATCCAAATAAATTCGGATTGGATCGAATATTTTAAGTTTGAATTCACATTAATCGGTTTGGATATTTTGTATTTTCGATTTTTAGCTTATAATTTGAGATGTTTCTTCTTTCTATGATAATGAACATCCAAACGAAGAATTCATATTAGATTGTCTAAAAAGTTCTTTATTTTCACCACAATCATCCAAATAATATATTCAAGTAATGAAATCAGCATCAATAAAATACAACAAATTAAAGATAATAGTAAGGCCGATAAAAAGTAGCAATAGTAAAATTATGTCCAAACATAAAGTATTCTAATAGTAACTTAATAATTAGTATTGAATATATGAGATTATGTCTAATTGTACTTGTTACTATTGTCATATGAATAATTGACTAAATATAAAATATAAAAAATTTGAATATAAAAAAATCTGAAATACCAAATTCAATATCTCTAAAATCCAATCTCTAATATGAAAACCCACTTTTGATATGAATTTCGGGTTTGTCCTAACGATGCACACCCCTAATTTTGTGGGGTTTGCATTTCGTGTCTTGCGACCAACACCCATCTTTATTCTCATGACATATATAATAAGTAGAGTTTAACCCCTCTCCCTATATATTTATTTCGTCTATCAAGAACTTTTACACTATCAAAGTAAATTTCTTTTCTAATTCGTTCGTATAAGAGCTGCACTCAAGAGTATATGATATCAGCAGTCTATTCATGCAAAATATTAATAGCTACTTCCACGGTACCCATAATCTATAGTTGCAAAAATATAACTTATCTTTGTTGTAAGGCTCTCCTTCAAGTTTTATATGGTTTTTATATTCTAGTATTTGCTGTATTTATACAAATACAATATTCCTTATTGTGCATATAGCTTACCAAATTAGAGTTGTAGGTATGCGCCCAACCCGTATTGGTCCAAATTTGGCTACGATTTTACTTCTTTATTCACAAGATCCAAAGATCCTTCAACCCTCTTTATTTCTCCTTTCTACACGTTACTATCAGAGAAAAGAAGAATTCAAGTCTTACAATAATTGGGTGGTAGATCCCTTTTCGTTATATTTATTATCATCATCTATTATTGTACATTTACGTTGTTGCATTTACGAGCATTTAATCAGTACAAACACATTGATTAACATTGTTTATCTTAATCCGTTTTGAATAACATTTGGTCTAGATTTTATTATTCTTAACTAAAATTCACCATTCATTTTATCATTAGATTTAACTAAAAGGTTCATTACTATTTGGTCAAATAATTTGGCGCCCATATGTGGGAAGCTTTTAGTTTAAATTTAGTTTCTTCTAGATCAAAAAGAGGGAGACAGCCATCTCCTCGTTTTCACAAACTAACAATGACCGGAAAAGGAGATGAAAGGTAGAAAGCAACAATGGGTGTCACAACCAACATCTTAGATACCATCAACGAAGATAGCAGAGAAGGCGATAAGAATGTGACACCAACTGCGACACCCATGCAGAGTGATTTACCTCCCCCTCACACAAGTGTAACCGCCTCAGGCGAAAGGGGAGCTTCCACGTCCACGGCTGAGGAGGCACCACCAGCAGTGAAGAAGTTATGACAAGTACCCTCAATGACATACTTGACAAACCCGTTCAAAGGGCTAACTGAAATGTCGCACCGGCATATATCATAACGACCACCGGTGAGCAACCAGCTCCCCCAGCAGGTAACACTTACACCATTGTTGATGCAGGCAATGATGCACTGACAACCATTTTAAATAAAATGGCTGAAACCATATTAAAGAAAATGGAAGAAATGGAAAATGAAAATAAGGCACTTCGCGACCAAATGAGAGAACATCAAGAAAGGATCGATAAGATACCGGGCGCCCAAAAGTGCTACCAAAGCGGGATATTAGACGATTCGTCAAACTGCCATATAGCGAGGAGGCAGCCCCACATGCAATACCCAAAACCTTCAAAATTCCATCATATTTGAAGATATACGATGGCACCACAGACGTAGAAGATCACATCATTCATTATGTCACATCGCTAAAAGGCAACGGCCTATCAAAGGAGCAAATACCGTCAGTATTCACAACTCTCATCCCCTTATATAATAACATTCGAGGAAATGGCAGACAAGTTCGTCACCACCCATGCTGGAGCTAAGAAAGAGGAGGCTAGGGTAAACGACATATTTGCCGTTAGGCAATCTCTTGGTGAAGGACTAAAGGACTTCCACGCTCGGATTAACAGGGTGAGAATGACCTTACCTAATGTATCGGAGGGGATAACAGTAGCACCCTCCCAAAACGGGTTGAACAGGAATGGGTCGACGGTGACCAGGAAATTGTTAAGCAGGCTCATGAAATACCCTCCCACCACCCGGGAAGAAATCCACAACACTTACTGCGCCGAGGTGAGAGCAGATGATGATGATCTTAATGGTCCAACACCAGTGTTTAACATCAATCCAGACAGATCCGAAGAAAGACCATCGTAGTGATAGTCGAAGAGATCTATCGGGCTTGCTCCTCAATCGAGACAGGCATCAACCCTATGTCAGAGCACCCATTCCACCACCTTCTCAGCATATAAAAGGGTCGTCCAGACACCACACAAGGACTCAGCAAAGTGAAAGAGGTATGCCTCCACTCTTGTCCGCTCACAATTTTTGTGTTCTCCTTCACAAATAATGTACTCACTAGAGAAGCTTGTCAAAAAGGTGAAGTGGCTGCAAAAGATGAAGTCCGACCAAAGTACCCGAAAGTTGAACTTCCTTTGTAAATTTCACTAGGAGCGGGGTCACAAAACCAAAGACGGCATACCTCTACGGCAAGAAGTAGTAAACATGCTAAACCAAGGAAACCTGAAAGAGCTGATGAGTGATCGAGGACGAGCCAACTTTGGTTGTGGACTAGAACAATACCAAGGCCCTCCGAAGCTACCCTCTCCTACCCGCACCATTCAAATGATCATCGGTGAAGGCGACACAACCACATAAAATTTACCACCACGCACAAGCTAAAGCGGTCAATCACCCACGAACGGTATGATTACCTCAGAGAAAGTATCATCTTCGATAAGTCAGATACCAACGGTTTGATCTTTCATCACTCTGAAGCTCTCGTCATTACTTTACGTATTTCATACACTAATGTTAAAAGAATAATGGTAGACGACGGAAGCGGTGCGTGTATTATCAACCAACGAGTTCTTGCGTAAATTCGACTCAAGTACAAGATAATACCACGCTGCATAACACTGGCAGGTTTTATCAATGCAATCGAATGAACCTCAGGAGAAATAATGCTACCCGTATTGTTGGGAGCGTCACCTTGGAAACAACGGTCCACGTAATGAACCAAGATACAACTTACAACACAATCATAGGACAATCACGGATACACGCCGCGAGAGCCATCCTGTTTAGCATGTATCAAATAATCAAATTCCTAACACTATGGAGGATATTCAGCATCCGAGGTGAACAACGCACAACCAAAGAATTCTACCGCATCACCCAAGATTGCACATTCACTCAATAGCTTAAAGAAGCAAAATCAGAAGCATAGCAATTTTCAAGGTCTGGGTCTGAGCCCAACCATCAAAAAGATGTTATCCAAGACCCCGACATTGTGGAAGCAACAGGGTCGATGATAGAAGACCTTGATCCCGTCCAATTAGACAACAATAGCAGCAACAATAAGTCTTATATAGGCCATAAGCTCTCTGAGCCAGTTATATTTCATAAATTTCTTATTGATAATGCGAATCTTTTTGCTTTTTCCCACGCAGATATGCCAAGAATTCCAATAGACATTGCCACACACAAGTTAAACGTCGATCACTTCTACTCCTCAGTACGACAAGTGGGAAGAAAATTTAACGCTGCAATCAATGAAGTCGTCAGCGAAGAAGTGGATAAATTACTCGCTAACGGATCCATCTGAGAATCAAAGTATCCTCAATGGGTCACCAATGTAGTCATGGTAAAAAAGAAAAACGGGAAGTGGCGAATGTGTAGATTTCACATACCTAAACAAGGCCTACCCAAAAGACTTATTTCCCTAGCCTCATATCGATCAGCTGATTGACGCAACAACAGGGCACAAGTGGTTAAGTTTCCTGGGCACCTATTCAAGTTATAACCAAATCCTCATGGAGGAAGAGGACCAAGAGAAGACTACCTTCATAACCCATAAAGGAACGTACTGTTATCGGGTCATGTCATAACGAAAGAGTGACTTATAAAAGATAGGTAACCAAAATGTTCAAGGACCAACTCGGCAAAACTATGGAAGTTTACATAGACGATATGTTGGTTAAGTCGAAAAGGAAGGAAGATCTCATTGATCACCTAAAAGAAGCCTTCGGGATACTAAGGCAATGCGGGATGAAGCTGAACCCTCAAAAATGCACCTTCGGCGTAACTTCAGGCAAGTTCCTCGATTTCTTGGTGTCACAAAGGGGCATCGAAGTCAACCCCAACCAAATCAAGGCCATTGAAGGAATACCTGAAATGTTAACTAGCAAGAAACAGGTGCAAAAATTGACGAGCCATATAGTTGCCCTGTCAAGGTTCATCTCATAATCCTCAGACAGATATCACAAGTTCTTTAAAGTGATAAAAAAGGACAATGGGATACAATGGAATAAAGAGTGCATCAAAGCGTTAAAAGAATTGAAGGCATATTTGTCATCTCCCCCGCTACTCGCCAAGACAGAACCCAGCGAACGTCTCCTTATATATTTTGGTCGTATTGGATGTCACATTAAGCGTAGTGTTGGTCTGCAAAGATAAAGGCACGCAATCCCCAATTTATTATATTAGCAATACTCTTGTCGACGCCGAAACGAGGTACCCTCACCTCGAAAAACTGGCCTTGGCGATAATTATAGCTTCACGAAAGCTTAGGCCATATTTTCAATGCCACCCTATATCGGTGGTAACGATCTTTTCCCTACGAGGTATCTTGCATAAACCCGAGCTATCGAGGAGACTTGACAAATGGGACATAGAGTTAAGAAAACATGATATAACTTATCCACAAACAGCAATAAAATCACAGGTACTCACCAACTTCGTTGCCAATTTCAGCGCCAACATATTGAGTGAGGATGAACAAGAAAATTCTCGCACTCACCCAGTCTACCCAAACTATGGGTCCTATATGCTGACGGTGCGTCCAACACGTGAGGATCTAGATTAGGACTCGTACTCGAGGTCCCAATGGGCGACATCATTCGCCACTCCATATGGTGCCCGAATATGACTAACAATGAGGCCGAGTATGAGGGTGTAATTGCATGATTAAATCTAGCTCTCAAATATAGAGCACGACGAGTCGTCTTTAGATACGACTCACAACTCATCGCCAACCAAGTCACAAGGACTTTCCAAATCAAAGAGTAAAGGCTACAAAGGTACCAGGCAAAAATTCATAAACTGCTACAAGAATTCGATGAATGTCGACTTAACCAGATACCTCGAGCACAAAACATCAAAGCAGACGGCCTCGCCAAAGTAGCAGTGGCCACTAGAAACATCACAAAGGAAAATGTGGTCACCCTCATCCATTCATCGATAGACCAACTCGAGGTACACTTGTAAATTTGACTTGGGACTGGCGCAACCGTATTATAACATATTTGCAAAAAGGAGCACTATGAGAAAACAAAAAAATAGCCAAAAAGATTCGAATTCAGGCGGCTAGGTACATCCTCATAAATCACGAGTTATAAAGAACGTTTGGAGGGCCTTTAGCGAAATGCCTAGGGCCGAATGAAATGAGGTGCATACTCGAGGAAGTACACGAAAGATAATGCGGTTCCCATACCGGCAATCGGCCCCTTGTCAGATGCATCATTCGAGCAAGATATTATTGGCCTATAATGAAGAAGGAAGCCGCTGACTATGTCAAGAAATGAAGTATGCCCCTATGATACATGAAGCGGGCGATCACCTCCATTTTGTTACATCGTGGCAGTTCACCAAATGGGGAATGGACATCCTCGGACCCTTCTCAGCAGGGTGAGGTAATGTACGCTTTCTTTAGTTTTAACTGACTATTTCTCCAAATGGGTAGAAGCATGTGCAACAACAACAACAACAACAACCCAGTATTATCCCACTTAGTGGGGTCTGGGAAGGGTAGTGTGTACGCAGAACTTACCCCTACCCTGGGGTAGAGAGGCTGTTTCCAAATAGACCCCCGGCATCCTTCCCTCCAAGAACTTCCCACCTTGCTCTTGGGGAGACTCGAACTCACAACCTCTCGGTAGAAGCATGTGCGTTCACCCAAATACACAAACAATAAGTTATCAAATTCATATGGAGAAACATCATATGCCGCTTCAGCATCCCCAAAGAAATTAGTTGTGACAATGAACCCCAATTCACCGAAAGAAGACTGTCGAGTTCTTCGAAAAATGGCACATCAAGCGAATACTCTCCACGCCATATCACCTTATCTGTAACGGTCAGGCCGAATCCTCCAACAAAATAATACTGAATATCTTTAAGAAAAAATTTAAGATACCAATGGACTATGGTCGGAATTACTCCCAGAGGTACTATGGGCATACCGCACCACGCCAAAAACAAGCAAAGGAGAAACGCCATGCTCACTAGTCTATGGGATTAACGCCATGATGCTTGTTGAGGTCGGCGAACCCAGTTTGAGGAAGTCCAATGAAAGCGGGTCGGGCAATGACGAAAACAGAAAACAAGACCTCAACAAAGAAGAGGAATGAAGACACATGGCTTACATAAGAATGGTATCCCAAATGCAGCAAGCAGAATGGTACTACAACAAAAAATCCAAAGTACAACCGCTCAAAGTCGGAGACTATGTACTCAAGGACAAAACACAAGCGAGCAAAGGTTCGAGAGAAGGCAAACTAGGAACCAATTGGGACCGGCCCTATAAGATCACAACAACAGCCAACAAAGGATCTTTTCAACTAGAAACTATGGAGGGAAAATTACTACAAAACAATTGGAATGTCGCCTATCTCAAATACTTCAACTTTTTGAAAACAGAAGCCCTCCACGTCGCACTCTTTTTCCCTTATCCGAGTTTTATCCCAATTGGGTTTTCTCTGAAAGGTTTTTAATGAGGTGATAAAGGGAACGTCTCAAAGTTCAAGTATAATTCATCACCCCGCCTGCTGACTGTTTCTCCAAGCGGAACGATGGGACTGGATACATGGAAACTTCTCCAGTATATGTATGAAATGAAGGACATATGTAACATTCTCAAATGAATGAAATAAAGCAACATTTTTACTCTCCACGAAGATATTCTCCAATGAATGAAATAAAACAACATTGTTATTCTCCACCAAGATAATCTCTAATGAATGAAATAAAGCAGCATTTTTACTCTCCACCAGGTGTTTTTTCATTTTACATTCGCCCTCGGTCGAATTAACACATTTGACCTCGCGTAAATTATTCCACATTCGATCTCGTTCTAATCGTTTAACATTCCACCTTTCTCAAATTATTTTACATTTGAACTTGATCAAATTAACACTTTTGACCTCGCTCAAATTGTTCCACATTCGACCTCGTTCAAATCGTTCAACATTTGACCTTGCTCAAATCATTTTACAATTGACCTTGCTCGAATTAACCCATTTGGCATCGCTCAAATTGTTTAACATTCGACCTCGTTTGAATCGTTTAACATTTGACCTTGCTCGACTCACTTTACATTCGACCTTGATCGAATTAACACATTTGACCTAGCTCAAATTTTTCCACATTCAACCTTGCTCGAATTAACACATTTTACCTCGCTCAAATTGTTCCACATTCGACCTGACTCGGATCGTCTAACATTCAACCTCACTCAGATCATTTAAGATTCGACCTCGCTCAAATCGTTTAACATTCGACCTCGCTCGAATTATTTTATATTCGACCTCGCTCGAATCATTTCACATTCGACCTTGATCGAATTACTTTACATTCGACCTCACTCGAATTACTTTGCATGTGACTCCGCTCGAAGTCTCTAATGTCTGACCAAGTCCAATATCAATCTTATCAAAAATCAGGGACTTTCCCACATAAAAGAAAAAAGAGAGAAAACGGAAATCAAGAAACACGTATCAAAAGGGGGGGGGGGGACTGTTCCATTACAATTGTCAAGTTACAATACTTTCTACAAAAGGGCCCAAAGACGGCCTCACAAAAATAGCAAAATAAAATAAAAATTAAGTATGATGACTTTACACCGCATCATCCCCATCGGCATACTCATCATTGTACCAAGAATTAGAGACAATCCTATCCGCATCATCAAGAATGTCGTCCCCTCCAGATGTATCAGGAGCATAACCGCAAACTTCACGGGTCGCACCTTCCTTAGCACAGACGCCCTCAAGTTCCGCTTCAAAAATCTTCCTGTCGATTTTCAAAGACCTGCATACGTCAAGCTGAGCCTCGGCGTGAACCCATATCTCATACAACTCTCGCGGCATGCCGGGATCGGTAAAAGTATGAGACGTAGACAGTTGTGACTGCCATCGCATCTTCTCAA